>LPNX010777770.1:661328-735048 GCA_001517045.1 Pseudotsuga menziesii | reverse complement strand
ATGAGCAATTTGTAGGTGCTCATAGTAGGGCAACCTGCTGAATTGAATAGGATAACTTTTCATTCCTCGTGGAAGACCATTAATGCCTTCATGATCACGCTGGACATCATGAATATTAGTTTATAATTAATGAATTACATCATAAATCAAATATGGCCACTACAACAAACAACTCACAATAAAAATTAAAATACATAAAAATTCATATACGATGATCCATACGTACCATGATGACGATTTCTATTGTATTGCATCTTCCAAAGGTGAGGTGTCATTCTCCGTGGTTTTAATGTAGTCTCCTGCTTCCCATTGAAAATATTTCTTTCAATTGTTCTATACCTGTGATTCTTAGAGAGGAAATGCCTATACTCATATTACACCTCCTTTCTTAAGCTTTTTGAACGACGAGATCTTATCTTAGGACCACAAAATGGACATGCAAATTTACCCTTTGTCTGAAGGCCTAAAATATTTACCTATGGAATATCTATGTCAAATATATTCATTTATAAAATATTCTAACTACTCCATATCATTAAATGCAATTAAAGTGGAACTTAAAATTACAAACCACAAAATGAAGTTAACCCAGGGGCATCGTGTATTGTCCATAAAACCATTGCATGGAATTGAAATTGCCTTTGTCGTATTGGTCTAGATATGTCAAACATAGTTATGCCATTCCATAACTTCAGTAGCTCATCTATAAGAGGTTCGATGTATACATTCATATCTTTGACTTGGAACTTACCCGATTCATAATTTGAAGAACATATAAAATATATCATTATGAGAACCATTAAGATATATAAACCATGCATAAGAGTAAAATAAAAGATATATATATGAAATTAAGATACATGTTACGACAAATGAGATGCCACAACTACATTATAAATAAAAGAGTTTTCGTCAATAAAACCTGGAATAATCATTGACAACATTATGTGCTCCCTCTTTATTGACAACCATGGAGGAATGTTATTGTTGATAACAAAAATAGGCCACACTGTGTAAATGGATTTCATCTGTGCAAATGGATTAACACCATCTGCTGCTAAAGAAATCCTAAGATTACGTGGTTCTTCTTTAAAGTGAGGCCACGTTTTCTCAATATCTCTAAAAGCAGTACCATCTGCAGGAATTTGGATAACATCATCTTGACTTCTGTTCCTAGCATGGTAATCCAGAAATTGCGCTATGTTTTTGCACCTGAACAGTCGTTGCAAACGTGGAATTATGGGAATATAATGAAGAACCTTCTGAGGCACCTTTTTTGTTACTTTATCTGTTCGATATCTACTTACATGACATTCTGGACATTCTATTGCAAATTCATGCTGGTTATAATATATAACATGGTCATCTAGGCATGCATGAATTGCTTCATTATGCATTCCAATCTCTTTCATGATGGAAGATAAATCTCGATATGTGCGAGGTAAAATATTTGATGGTGGTAACAAAAATTCAGCTATCAAGCTACAAAAAAAAAAAAAAATTGTTAATGTAATAAATAAATAATATTAACGAAAAAAGCTTCATCCGTACGATGATCAATAATGAGTTAACAATACAATTATTAGATGAATACAAATAAACTTTATCACGATCATACAATTATTAGATACCTTAGCATACCTGTGATTGCAATGTTTGAATGACCATTCATAACCTTAAAGTTCATTATCAACAATATAGTAAAGAGAAGATTTGTTTTGGAGCCTTCATAAAGGGGTTCATATGCCTTATCGAGAAGAGGTATATTGTGAACATCATCAAAGTCATCATCATTTTCATTATCAACATCATCGTCATCCATTATAACTTTAAATGAATCATGGATCAATGTATTTGTACCATCATCTTCAATTACATCATCGGCATGATCATCTTGTTCAATATGATCATTCACTTGTTCTCCATTAAACATACACGCTCCATGATCTTGATCCTGAACTTGTTTTGAAAGCACTTCCTCTGGACGACATGCTATAGGGTGTCTTTCCTTTAATATAAATACATGGAAACATCAACGGATTTACATTAATATATGAAAAAAATATAATACATACAATTACAAAAAAAACGAATATAATAATGTTTATAATGCTAAACCTATAAATGGACGATATTCGTTCCCCCCCTCAGCGTGTCCATGTTCTCTGCAATGTTTTGTGGCTATTGAGATCAATATTCTTCTCCTCTTAAATCCCCTGGATTGAGTACATGGACAATAACATTTTCCATCACCATTTCGTTTCGCTGCATCCCATAGTCTAGCAAGCAATTGTCAGTTGTCTTCATTTGGATCTAGAATATTTTATCTATTTGACATTTTGTCATAAACTTCGTTAATGAATATAAACGGTTGTCTTAAAAAATCAAGTTCCACGCATCAACCATGCATCAAGGTTTTGTCAAATGGAGAGAAGTCGAAGAATAAAAAATTCCCGGCAAACTGTCTATCGATGAAAAAAAAATTCCCACAACCGCCTGTTGAAGAATAAAACTATTTCTGAAAACGTTCGTCGAGGAACAAATAATTTTCACAATCATCCGTCGCTTCTACAACAAACATGTCAAAATGTTTAAAACAATTTATATTTATAATGGACATGCGTCGGATATTCGACGCCTTGAACATAGTTATCGTTGAAAGTATGGGACCATAAAATTTAAAATCATGTAAACCTTAATTTTTTTTATAAAAAAATCTATACTGACCGTCGGATATCCGACGCTTATGGGTCGGAATTCTGACTGTTTTTGGTTCATAGCCATCGAAGATATGACACGAAAGAGTCGAATAACCGCCACTACAAGCGTCGGAATTTCGATGCATATCCAACACGGAAGTGTCGGATAACCGCCACTACAAGAGTCGGAATTCTGACTCCAAAGTGTCGGATAATCGACGCCGCTATAAATATTTTGTTGTCGGCATTCTATTGATTGATTGCTATCTGACACATCCGTGCGAAATGTTGGATGACGTTGGATTCTATCATCGGATTTCGGGTTCAAATCTTGTAGTGTTTACAAGCTAAAGCGAAAGAAAATCCAACAGAAAGCTTAAGTAAAGGGTACAGTTTGAATGAAAAAGGATTTTTACTGTATAAAGAAATAATATATGTACTTAATGTACCTAAAGTTAACTTATTAATTTTAGATGAAATCCATAAAACTCCATACTCAGGTCATCCAGGTTATCAGAAGACTGTAACTATGTTAAGAAAAGAATATTTTTGGCCAAACACGAAAACTGAACTGGAAAAATATATCGCTAGGTGTTTTGAATGTCAGCAGGTGAAAACTGAACATCAACACCCAGCTGGATTACTTCATCCGTTGCCCATTCCTAGCTGGAAATGGGAGATAATTAGTCTCGATTTTGTTACTGGACTGCCTAAAAATCAGAATTTAAATGATTCTATTATGGTAGTGGTCGATAAATTAAGTAAAGCAGCTCACTTTATACCTGTTAAAACTACGTATAAAGCTGCAAACATATCTGATATCTTTCTAAAGCAAATTTTCCAACTGCATGGAATACCGAAAGTTATAATCTCAGATAGAGACCCTAAATTTACAGGTAACTTTTGGAAAACTCTGTTTAAAGGATTAAACACTACACTAAATTTTAGTACTTCGTTCCATCCTCAAACAGATGGACAGACTGAAAGAGTAAACCAAGTATTGGAATATTTACTAAGAATGTATGTAAAAGACCAGCCAGGTAAATGGGAGGATTATTTGCATCTGGTAGAATTTGCTTATAACAATAACTATCAATTGTCATCCAGATTTAGTCCTTTCGAAATCTTGTATGGAAGGAAATGTAATAATCCTATCTCTTGGAGTAATCTGGTGGATAGATTAGTATTAGGTTCTGAACTATTGAATGAAATTGAAGAAATTGTAAAGCAGGTACAAGGTAATCTGAAAATTGCGCAGGATCAGCAGAAAAGTCAAGTAGACCTTAAAAGAACTCCAAAAGATTTCAGGTAGGTGAACATGTGTTCATCAAGGTGAGACCCAAAAAGAGCTCTCTGAGGTTGGGTAGTTGTGCCAAACTAGCACCTTGTTACTGTGGTCCATTTGAAATACTGTCCAGGATTGGACAAGTAGCTTATCAATTAGCATTACCACCAAATTTAAGAGTTCATAATATTTTTCACATTTCTGTATTAAAGAAATATGTTCATGATGCTACTCATGTTGTTAACTAGAATGATGTATAGGTGGAACTAGAAGGATATTTTCAGGTGGAACCGGACTGTATCCTCGGGCGGAGGGAGATCACACTTTGGAACCACACCATTAGTCAGCTGAAGGTGCAATGGAAGCACCTTAGTCCAGAGGAAGCCACCTAGGAATTGGAAAGTAATATGCAGGATGCATATCCAATTCTGTTCTAGGGAAATTCTGAGGACAAAGAATAAATAACATCGAGGACGATGTTATACTTTAAGGAGGTGTGTATGTCACATACCCCAATTTTGCAAAAAAAACAATTTTATATTATTTGATATTATTGAGAACAATATGTTAATTTTTATGCTAAGTTGTAATTGATGACTCAGGAGGGTCAAGGATATTTAATGTAAATTATGAATATTTTATTATAAATAAATAAAGGAGGAGACAACAACTTAAGAGAGCTGTTAAAAGAGTGTTTACTGGTCAAATTGGTGGAGGAGATTGGGTGGAGAGCAAACTGACATGTGGCAACATCCTCAGACCACTTCCAACTGTTGTAGGTGGCAACCTCCCAACATTTGGGGTCGTGATTCCCCAAGAAAGTGGAATCAGAGCAGGTGGCTCAATTAATGAAAACTGACCCAAAAGACCTAGGCAATCTTTATAAAAAATCCCATTGAAGAGAGCTGAGGCTGCTCATTCTAGAGAAGTGATCATTCAGGTTGAATGAATGTACTTTAGAGAAATTAAATGGAAGGGAAATCTCAAAAGTGTTTGAGGGGATATCTGCTGATTGATCTAGTTGCAGCTTTTAAGCTGAAGATCATACTGTTGAGAGCAGAGTATTTTACTGAGATATTGATCTAGTTAGTTGACAGAGGGTTCGACTGTTTGCATTCTCCACCAGTTCTCAGCCAAGAAGACCACGAACAGGCTCGGGGGTCCTGAGGAAGCGTTGTTTGAGCGCTCTCCAGGAGATTGGTAGGGAGGAATGGCCTCCTAAAACTGTTGTCGTCTGTCCTAAATAGGTTCTATGTTATTTTGTTTTACTGTGTTAGTTAAATAAATCTTAGCTTGACTGGTATATGAATGTTAAAGTTCAGTTTGTGAAATGTTAGAATTAATATTTTTATTAGATTGTTTAAGAAATGAAGTTGATTTAGAAAAGTAATGTATTAGAAAGAAAGTAAAATTTCTAGATTGTGTTTTTCCACACCTGGAAACCAGGTCATACTCTAGCACAGTTAGAATGATTTCAATAGATGAAAGAAATTCATAAGAGAATGAAAATAAAGATAGGATTCTATATCTGTAGTGAATAGAGTAATTTATTCAATGTTTAAGTTATTATGAAAAGAAGAATGTTATGGATTTAGTATGTTCACTGTTTGACTGAATATAATTAAATAAAATGTTGGAAAAAAAATAGTAGAACTACACTAGAGTTATAGTAAAGAAATATACTGATTCAATAAAAATTATAGAAGATACAGTTAAGTATCTAAAACAAGGTATTAACCACACCTAAATCTTTTATCTTAAACTATTATTTAATATATACTAGAATAGGATTATGTTTACAACCCTTTATTAATAAAAGGTAATCAAAGTTACAGAGTTAATGTTTTAACCCTTACATAACTCTGAATCTTTACTAAATTACAGAACAATAAAAAAATGTAAATATAAATGTAAACAATAAATAGAATAAAACTAAGAATTTACCTATTTAAGAAATAATTAATTATTTACCAGCCAAGCTCTAAACATGTGTAAGTTAAACCTGAGGGTTGAAACCGTAGTTCTTCTTTTATAAACATATTCTATAAAAACATGATATACAAATTAAACTAGAAGACTATAAGTATGCACTAGACTGGGTACAGTCTTATCTCAAGAACTTACAGTATATTTACAAACTCTTTTATTTAAAAGAAAAGAAAATATTTCATTAACAAGTTAAACAATTTCAATACTATTGTAACAACGAAAAAGAGGTAAACATAAAACAACACACAAATAATAAATTTAAGAATGTATCTATACTAGGGTTATTTTCCAGTAAGCCCTAGTTATTCTATCCTAACTGATAAGTATAAATATATAAATTTTACCTTACAACTGAGCTTACGGTCTTCACAATAATCTTATCTATTTATAAGAGAAATCTTTAACAGTAAGAATTATTTCACTGACAGTAAGAAGAGAAAACCTCATTCACAGTAATATCCTTTATAAGATGAAGTATAAATTAACAGAGTATTCGAACAGAATATAAGTAAAAAACATTAATACAGGAGAAATCTCCATAGATTTACGAAACCGAATATGATATTACTTAGCCATAAGGCTGTAAATATTTTTTACAAGTCAAGAAAAGTTAAATACAAGTCACAACATAGAAGCCGGAGTTACTCTGCAACAGACAAGGGTTTCATTAACCAAAAGAAACTAAGTAATAACTGAACTAAGAATCTAAACAATGGAGGAACCGAAGCCGCGCTTCCTTTCCAACTGTAACCCTTCTCCTTAACCATTGCAAGCAGGGAGTTTCCATGTTTTAATCGGGGCTTACCCATTTGGTCTTGAGGTCAACCAGCGTTGGAGAGGATCCTTCCAAGCCTGAAGTCGAACTGTAACCCGCAAACAAACCCAAAGGTTATAGTTAGAAGCTGTATATTCTAACACTAAAACTGTAACTTGAAATTTATAACATTAATATGATAAAATATTTACCTGAAGGCGAAGGAATCTAGAGCTGAGGAGGAATCGAATTAGCACGATGAACAACAATTTGAAGAACAAATGCTCGTGCTCACCTAGACAGAGGCTGTGGGGTTCACATTCCAAATTACACCAACGATGGAACAGGTTAAACGCTATGGAAAGGGCAATGCAAGGCACCAACACTCAAAACTATTGACAGAGTAAAACCACTCTCACAATGACACAGTGCTTGCAGAAAGAACCAAAATATGAGTTGGGTATCTCTCAACCCTCATGCAAGGGTTGCAGCACTTCACTCCACACACAATGGAGCTCAAAAATGAGAACAAGCGATCCCTCATGGCCTCGGAGAAACCAGACAGTGCAAAGCCAAACCCTCGATGAAGAATGAAGAAGATAGGGTTACATTGCAAGCTTTCAAATCGTTCATTGCACGATGGGGGCTGCTCCACGTGCCCACCGAATTATTCAGTCAGCAGTGGGTCGAATGGTATAGTTTATACTGCAATGTCAGGAAACCAAATTATTTCCAATAATTTAAATAGTGACTACAATGATAATGTAATTACAAAGTCAAAAATATATCATTACAATGATAAACCATAAAGTCAAGCAATGGTAAAGAACAATATATATATTGCATCGTTAACCCTTATTTTATGAAAACCTTGGAATTCTTCGTTGGTAAAATAACTATGGAGAGATCAATAGTAGGGTATTTTCCCTTGATCTTAAGTTGATAGTACTACTAATAATTATTTATACAAACATTATAATGCATGACTATGATGTTAGAACTAGTGTTGAATACTGGTGGGTAAGAAGTTAGTTTATAGATCAACTATATGTAAATAAAAATAGATATTATTTACACCCTAGAATAACTATTACATTTATATATAGTCTATAGTGCCTTGGTGTAAGTTAAACTTCTTGGAAGTTGGTGATATTTTGGTCTCCATAAGGAACCAAAACTCTAAGTGAATCAAACCAATGTTAGATTAGACTTAGTAAATGAAAGATCGTAAGACTATCCAGGATTAAAACTAGTATCATATATTGATATTAATAAATGATATGGTAATGTAATTTTACTACATTACTTGTGACATGATGAACATGGAGGGTGGAAATTAAGCTCAATGACTTTTAATGCAAGTGGACATTTATACTGTAGCTGATGATTCTTCCCTACTAGAGCAGATTTAAGTGTGGAACTAAGTATTCTAATGTAAGCTTTCTTTAAAAGATGCTAGATTGATATTCATGCTTATAAAACAACATTTAGATACTAGACATAGCAATAGAAGTATTACTTATTCAGTAAAAGCATTTTTATATAAAACTATGAGCTTTATGCACATCAGTAAAACTTATGGAGAACTTGGCTTATAACTTTAAAGACATGCTGGTGAAAGACATATAGTATGGCAAGGATATTGGTTTTTATGACATAAAATTCATATACTGTCATAGTTGCAAAACAAGTAAAGAAAAGTTACTTTACCTCGTAGTATCCTTGAACTCTTTTAAGCAAATATTTACTCTAGCAGTTTATATATGCTAAAGAAGTACATCTGGATTTAACGCTTTAAATAAACTCCTACTTGTTCAAAATTTACCTGTTGAACCTGTAAGATCCAGAAATCCAGCTGAGTTAGCAATTGCTAACTAAGCCCCAGTTTAGAACATAACTTCTCACCTACTTGACAAAATCAAATCATCAGTACATCTAGAAGTAATTAAATGCAGGTCATTTACGTAACATATCTATATTAAAGCAGTATTAGTTTTTATGTGTTTAAAGTTAATCATTACTTTTGTTAACTGTTTCATTTTTTCGCTAGCCGCTAGCAGTTACCAAACTGCGACCATAGACAGTTTATGTTACATTAATTTTTTTTAATTTTTGTGAAAATTTGGGGTTTTGACAATATGGGTCCATAATGGGATGGGCATGCATTCCCAAGCATTTACTTTCCCAAGAAGTAAAAAACACGTTTTCCAAAAATGGGTGGCTTCCCAAATTCGAATTTGACTCCCATACTCTTCCCATCCCCATGCATTAACTTCCTCAACCAATTTCTAAATGACTAGGCACAAAAGGACAAAATGGGTGGTTGAAAGATTTATGGGTTTTCCCTTTGACATTTTTCTTTTCCGCATTGGCTCAAGGGTTTACATATTTTCCCTCCCTATTCCTTGTGAAACCATTTCCCCATCTCTTTAACATGCGACACATAGCTAGTTGTGGTATTTTTATTAATTTGCATTTTTACATGATGTCTCAAAACATATTGTGCCTGGCTAACACATAAACCATTGGCATCGATTTTAACTGCCAAAACATAAACACTAAATCCATGGTGGGTCTTTGTCTTGAGCTCCACACCACGATTTATTAATGCTATTTACATCATATGCAATTCAATACCATGGGGTCGAAACCAGGGCACACATTCCCCTCTCCCTTGCGGTCAAAACTGGAGTGTTACAAAAGAGTTCATTGTTTACTCTTCCTTTTGAGGCCTCTTATGTTCCATGAAATTATTTTCATGATAATTTAGTTGGAGGGAGGGTTGTAAAATAACTTTTCCAAGATCAAACAATACATACCTAAGAAAATAATTTCCCCCCCCAATTATTGTAGCAGTTTATTATTGCTTTTACGCCCTCATTTGATTACTTTCTAGTGAAGCTAGGGTGATTCTTCATAGTGTTGGTTTAGATTCCCATATGTTCGTGTTGAGGCTCTTTTGGATTGTGTTGTTGAGTTGGGTTGGCTTCAAGTCTATTGATAGCCTCCTTTAGGAATTGTATATGATGTTCACGGATAGATTCAGGATCATCCATGTTATATTAAGAATCCATTATGCTTTGGAGCTCTAGATCACCCAAATCCATGTCATCCTCTTCCTTTGAGCTCATATGTTCATCCTCATCCACCGATTTGTTGTTGTCCCATCCATTATTTTTCGGCTAAGGAGGGGGTTCCACTCTACGACTCTTAGATTGGTCTGGAATGTCTTGGGTTGTTCAGAAGTTGTTATACCCCTAGTTTTGACTTGGAATGTATTTAACCAAAATTATGTAAATGATGTAAATACGATAGTATGGATTCCTAATGCAGAGCTCAAGGCTAAGGCATGGCTAGTGAATGGCTAGGCATGCATCATGTACATATTTTTATTTGGACAGTATGGTTAGCTTGTCATGCTAACTCGAAATATATATATAATAAAATGGTCCAATATGGTTGTGTAAAGAGAACTAGACGAGCTATTATATTTCCACCATAGGGGAAGAGGAAAGGGTACTTATGGGAGACCAAATCCTTTGCTGCCAAGCGTCAACCTTAAAACGCATCCAAACTCTTCCAAGTGATTTAAATGAGCCAATTACCTCCTTTTGACTATTGTATGCATGTGCGAGGTTGGTCGGAAAAGTCACTTCATGCAGTTATTGAAGATTGTGGTTGAATGCACTCTTGTGACAGTTCTGTCAAATGTCAGGAGTCATTCTGCAACTGTAAAGATTCCTTTCTTATATGGTTAGAATCCATACTAGTTGTCTTTTCACCATTATCTCATATCCTATGGAGTCAACACTCATTCTACCATTCTTTCATATAGAATTACACTATGTAGATCTCCCCATTGCTATTCATAACCATTACCAAATTGTGTATAACCCAAAATATAAAATTTAGGAATAGAGTTGCATATTTCAAGGGAAAATAGATGGTTGTAGGTGAGCACAGAGGTTTGGCAAGGTAGGAACCCTTACCCATTAAGTTTTTCTACTCACAAATGCTTGAGAAGACATGAATTAAGGCTACATGTAGTTCTCCAACAACATATAGCAGGTTGGTTTGCTTCTATGCACACACTGGAAGCACTCGGTAAGACGGATATCCCAAGAGAACCATGGATCAGTGAAGGGGATGGATGATCCTATAAGGTGTTGTGGGGCATAGGTATTGTTGGATCTAAGGCTGGGATGGCTATGTGAGACCCCTATAGAGATATGTATGAGAATTTAGCTAAGCACAAAGAGTAGAATGGGTTGTGGGAAGAGAGAGAGAAGCCTGTAGGTGTTTCATTCACCCTGGTGGCATCATAGCCTAGATTAGGGGTGGCCTCTAAAAAAAAGGAGTATATGCCGGACAGAGTGCCTACGGTTGGGTGGAAAACTCTTACAGTGCCATTTGCTTGAATCTTCTTTGTTTTAAAGATAAGTATTATCTTATATTTGAATATGAAATGTTTATAATTGATGCCTATGATGATTATGCTTGTATATGCATGTTAAGTGTGTGTGGATTGAGCATATTTCCACCGTGTATTTATTATGCATCTGCACATGGAATTTAAATGGTATAAATTTGTAATATATATAGGGAAAATTTTAAAATCCCATAATTGATTCATGTCCCCTTCTATTGGTAGGATTGATGGATGGGGATGTGACAGAGTGGTATTAGAGCATTTGGTTGCAATACCAGAGTTGTATGGGCCATAAATAATGACTTACGTAAATAAGAAATGGTTCTATGGAAATTAGGTTTTTATAAGTGATAGATAAGGGGTTGGGGGTAATTTTGCATTAATTCCCTTATTTCCAAATTGAATGTTGTTAAGTTTTCTATGCTACCATAGATTAAGTCCTAACTTGATTAATATTTAATACATTTTTATAATAACAACATAAAGAGGATCACTGAAAGAAACATAATCACAAGGTACACAATAATTTATCTTGGGAAAATCCTAAAGAGAAAAAACCAGTAAATATTCCTCAATATAGATTACCAGTATGCAATGACCAAAGAACAAGGTCTCATCAAATAGAGAGACCAAACCCCAAATAGATGGGACAACCTAACATTTTACATCACGACTTTTACATGACCTTTTACATCAATAACATATCCCGAAAGAGGAATAATAATAATGTGAAGTACACGTATAATATTCTTCAAAGTTACATTATTTGAACACTCCCCCTTAATAAGAAGGGTATTCTACTCACAACAACAATTGGTGTGGCTCTCCAAAACATCATCAGAAAGAGGGAGTGTTAGATTTTTTAATGGTTATACAAGATCTAAATTTTTTTAGCATCATAACATCATAACCATAAGCAATGGATCATTGAAAGAAAGACAAGTGCAACAACACAAGAGAACACACATATTTTCATCGGGGAAACCACAAGGGAGAAAACCCCGCAAAAATTCCTCAGTATATAATTCGATCAAGTATAGTGTAAAACCCCAACAACAAGAATAGTTTCTCATCTTCCACATTAGACTCTCTCTCTCTCTCTCCCTCTCCAGCATAATACTTGTGTAAGATGTGTGAGAAGAGAGAGGTGGCTCACCTATTTATATTCATTAGGTGAGTGCATAAACTAACTAACTAAGTCGGCCATGTTCCCTAATTAGGGCTGACCTACCTTGGGAGACTCAAAATACATTTTATATATTCTTTTGTGGGTACTGTTGCCCCGATTTAGAATGGAGGGTTTACCTCATGACTTTTACATGACCAATTACATAAAGTACATCTCCGAATGGAGGAATAACATCTCCAAAGGAGAATACGACAAAAGTACAATAGAATATCTTCCGAAGTTACAATACTTTAACACTCCCTCTTAACTAGGAAGGTATTCTACATCAATAGAAACCATCATCACAACTGTACAACTGATTGGTGAATCTCTATATGTCATAGGAAGTTTTGGAACAACATCATGCATCTTCATCATCAAACTCAGTATGAGAATATTGGATATTCTTCTGTAACCTCGGTATGTAAATATTGAATCATATTCTGTAACCTCAGTATGTAAGTACTGAATCATCTATGAGTACTAGATAATCTTACGCAACATTAGTATGTGGATATTAAATCATCTTATGTGAGTACTAGATCATCTTCTAGATATTGTATCATCTTCTGCAACATCAGTATGTGGATACTGAATCATCTTCTGAATACTAAACCTTCTTCTATAACACCAGTATGTGTATATTGAATCATCTTTTGCCACATCAGTATGTGAATACTAAATCATCTTCTGGACCTTCTTCTATAACATCAGTATGTGAGTACTGAATCTTCTTCTGCTACATCAGTAGGTGAATACCGAACCTTCTTATGCAACATCATTATGTGAATATCGGAAACATCATCTGCAACATCATTATGTAAATACTAAAACATCATCATCTGCATCATCAGTATGTAAATACTGAAACATAATCATCTGCATCATCAGTATGTAAATACTAAAACATCATTATCTGCATCATCAATATGTAAATACTGAAACAACAAAAAAATCATTATCATGTTAGTGCTAAAGAAACATCATCAATAAATGCTATATCTTCATCTGTATTATAAACATAGATATGTTGGAACATAATCATCATCATCAACATAAAAATGTTGAGACATCATCATCATCATCAACACAAAGTGTTGTGACTTCAACCACATTAAAATTATCAGCACATGGTGCAGGGCCCACAACCATATCAACATCATCAAAACAAGGTGTTTGGGCCATAACCACATCATCAACATCAACATACAAATGTGGAAGCAACATCATTATAAACATCAGTATAGAAATACTGAAATTACCTCACTATAATCAATATAGAAATAATGAAACTACCTTATCAACATCGGTATAGAAATACTGAAACAACCTCATCATTATCAATAAAGAAATACCAAAACTGTCTTATCAACATCAATATAGAAATACTGAACCTACCATATCAACATCAGTGTGAAAATACTGAGCTTGCCACATCAATATCAGTATGAAAAATACTGAACCTGTCATATCAGTATGGGAATATTAAAACTATCTCAACAATCATCTAAACAACATTAGTATGAAAATACTAATCCTACTACATCAGTATAGGAATATTGGAACTATCTCAGCAATCAATTCAACAATCAACAATCATTAGTGCAATAACATTGAAACTTCAATAATCAACAATCATCAATAATCAGTGTAACAACACTGGAACTATCTGAACAATGATCTCAACAATATTTTGTATAGTAATACCGAAGCACACATCTCAGCAATGAGTATAAAAATACTAAAGCAAACATGTTAGCAATCATCAGTATAACAATACTAAAGAAAACATCTCAGCAATCCTCAGTATAACAATACTGAAGCAATCATCTCAACAATCATCAATACTAAAGCAAAACTTTCAGCAAACATCTCGGTAAACATCAGTATAACAATACTGAAGCAATCATCTCAACTATCAACAATATAGCAATACCGAGGACACATCTTTCCCTTCAACATCTCGGAGCAACATCACAGTGAGTTCTCTGGTAGATCCATCCGAGAATTTTGTCTACCTTACTAACTCTTTCAAGCCAAACAAACCTAGTTAGATAGATGGATATCCCTGGGGACCATACAATCCTTTTCTGGATTACTAACCCTTTCGGGCCAAACAATCCTAGCCATACATACTAATCCCCCTAGGATCAATAGGCCTCATCTGACCTACTAACCCTTTCGGGCCAAACAATCCTATCCAGAGTTACCGTCCTCTAGACTGAGCTACTCACCACTGCATCCATCATCCATCTACTATCACTCCCTCTTTCGAGAGAGGTCCTTTCGGACTACACCAAGCTTGTCTCAAAATTATTCACAAGACAGAGGCTTAGTTAACACATCTGCCACTTGTTCCTCTGTAGGAACACGCTTGAACTTTACAGCTCCCTTCTCCAACTTGTTCTTTAAAATTCTCTTATTGTACATCTGCAACTGCATCATACATTTACAACTTGCATCATTCTTCTTTTGTGCATCTATAGCTGCATCATTATTCTCTTGTAGATCCACAACTGTATCATACATCCATAACTGTATCGTACATACGTAACTTCATCATTTCTTCTCTTGTAGGTGATTGCATACCATCCTTCCTACAAGTCAAATACAATTGTATGATTAGAAACATTTCGTAACATATTTAAAAATGACAACTTCTCATACATAAAGATATATATATATATATATATATATATATATTCATGCAACTACTTTCGCTAATACAACAATCATCTATATCCCACTATAACTTTCTATATGCCTTCCATCTTTCCAAGACATCATTTCAACAAGGATGTTTCATAAGTAACAATGGAACAACATAAGCCACTTACCCATCACCTGCATATTAGTAGTAAACTACAAATATTCTAATATGCATTATACATTTCCTGAATCTAGAAACATGTATATGTACACATCTTGAACAACTAGATATATAGGAAATGACAATTCAAATACTTATCTTATTTGGCTTGGTATACTCCATCTTGATCTCTGTCTTCTTGGATTTCTGCAGTCTCTGCTAATGTGTTCAACTTCATCTTCTAATTTTGAGGACCTATTCCTATCTTGCTCATGATCGGAAATACTAAGCAAGTCTTCTTACACCATAGATCACATAGGATTGTGTTTGTGTGTCCTACCAGTGCATCTCTTCTTACCAATGATGAAATGGATAAGAGTATAATCTTCATCGGTATAATTATTCTAGATCATATTACTCATTACTTTTAGGAATATTTACTTGCTTTCTTCTCAGCTGTAAGATATTCATCCTTTTTTGTATTGAGAGAAACACTCTTCTTTCTGGAATATGTTGGAGTGATATTTCTGTTCGTAGCACTATCAAATAAAGTCATCATATCTCTGCAATACCCTTTACGTTCGACACCATTTTCTTTGCGTATTTTACTTGGATAAGTAAAATGTCCTCTGGATTTCATCATACCTCTAATCCTAAGAATCATGTCAAGATTCTTGAGCTTTGAGATCTACCGTAGTCACTCCTTCTGAGGTGGAGCACCATCCTCCCTCTTCATATGTATTAGGACATTGGAGTGATAGGTAGCCTCCTCTGCTACTAGTCTTCTTTGTATCCATTTATGTGATTTTCATCCTTTATAGGATCTATATTCAACCTTGTAGTAAAGGTTGGGATCTACATCACTTTAGCTGATCCTTAAGCTCCTTATGTAACTGTATGTGCTTTCCCACGAGTGCCTATTGAGCTTGTATCAATCCTTCTGTTCATAAGTGGTTCTATGTAGAGAGTATTAAACCATATAGGTTTCTCGATATGTTCTTCTACTCTGATTACACCAACGGTCTAGTGTAATATCTACTACTGAAGAGGTGTGTCTAGCCCCTAGAGCAGTGTCTTCCCGACTCTCTCTTTTTGATAGAAACCATGAACCTTGCTTTGAATATTTTGATACTTTGATCTATGGTATACTTGATCTTGTAGATCAACTTGGAAGACTTCATAAAACTTGCCTTCATGTATTGAACTCATATCCAAACATCATTCTATATTATCGACTGGTACTTCTAGATCATATCATCCTTCAATCATAATTGAACTATTGAGTTGTGAGATGTCCTTATATTCTTGGCAGGAATGTTATTCCTTCTTGTTATTTCTCTACTTGACATGAGTTGTTAGGGATTGATTGTCATCTCTTCTTCCTTTTCCATCTATCAATCGTGCACTCCTCCATATGTGATATTCCTACTCGAACAACTCTCTTGACTGAATTTGGAAGACCATTCAAAAATTGTAATTTATGCTTCTGCTTCTTTGACACTGTCTTCAATGGCTTCTAATTTCTCCTTCAGATGAGTTCTTCTTGTGAAGTAATCATTGAATGTTCTTTGACATTGCACCTTCACATCCTTGATTTGAGTTCTCAAGTTCATCTTCGTACATGTTTTTCATTGCATCGAACATATCCTTGGGAGTCTTCAAGGATGATACATGTGAGATCCAATGGAGACGAAAATACGCATCTTTGTTTTGACTAGGTCCTTCTTTACTTCGAATTCATCTCCATCTGGATCTGTAGCTTCTTCTTTGACATAGTTCTTCATGGCATGCTTCTTCAAGTATGATAATTTCTCTATAATTCCATTCTTAGAAGTTCTAACCTCTTTCAATCTTGTCCTCAAGATTGGTACTATTTGACATCATGATAAAAATGAGAACCTAAAATGGAAATAGAGAGGATGGAACTTACCAGTGAAATTGCTTCAGCTTGATGCTTGCTTGAAGGATATTTTGAAATACTGCTTCTAGTGGACCTACGGTTTGATAGAGAAAACCTAATTCTTCAACTTAGGTATCTTTCAAATATGATTGGATAGAAAGATGTGCCTGCTCAAGGAAAGCTGAGAAGAATACTTATTTTCCCAAAACTGTGGACAAAACTACAATATATCTGATGCCTTAGTTTTCTCCGGCAGCAGTGCTAGGTCAAAAAATGAAAGTCCACAAAATGAAAAAATTCTTACATAGATATATGTTCCATCTTAGGGATAATTTTATGGTCATCCTTCAACTGATTGGTGGAGGTAAGTTCCCGGAACATGAAGCCCTAGTTTTTCTCCGGTTTCTTCTACAAAAATGACTGATATTGGTTCTGCTATATATTTGAATATTCGACTCCTCAAGGTATGAAACTTATTCCTTAAGTAGCATGTTCTGTATTCTTTCCAACCCCACAGGTTAGAGCAGAATTGGATTCACCAAGTGGGACTTATGCGAAGTTTCCCAAGGTGACTTATTTAAGGATTGTTCAGAATAGCTAACTTGTACGGACTATCATGTGTCACTGTTTAACCTTTGGGGTCTAAAATTTTTACCACAAAATCTAAATTCCATGCCTTATCTGCAACATCATGATAAATTTCATTTTGAGCTTCTTAGCACGAGATATAATGATTTTCCCTAGGTCACCTGTTTAAGGAAAAATTCTGGGAGAGGCCAGAACCCTAAGTTGGAGGAATCATATCTCGTATATTATAGCAAATATGAGACTGAAAACTTTACATGAGGTATAGTAATATTTTATATTTTGCATGTCAAAGTTTCAACTCTTGATCCTTCTCCATAGCGAAAGTCCCAACATGACTAGTCTTTGTCTTCTAGGGTTTTCAAGCATGAAACCCTAATCTTCAATAGCTATAGCTGTAGCAGTGTTACGATTGCATACATACTTCTTTCAGGGTGGATCTGATACCATGTTATAGTTTTTAATGGTTATACAAGATCTAAAAACA
The DNA here is from genome assembly GCA_001517045.1 of Pseudotsuga menziesii. Taxonomy (NCBI): domain Eukaryota; kingdom Viridiplantae; phylum Streptophyta; class Pinopsida; order Pinales; family Pinaceae; genus Pseudotsuga; species Pseudotsuga menziesii. The sequence goes on along the minus strand of LPNX010777770.1, from coordinate 716,943 downwards.
TTTAGAATCATAACATCATAACCATAAGCAATGGAATACTGAAAGAAAGAGAAGTGCAACAACACAAGAGAACACACATATTTTCCTCGGGGAAACCACAAGGGAGAAAACCCCGCAAAACTTCCTTAGTGTAGAATTCAACCAAGTATAGTGTAAAACCCCAACAACAAGAATAGTTTCTCATCTTCCACAGTAGACTCTTTCTCTCTCTCTCTATCCAGCGTAATACTTGAGTGTAAGATGTGTGAGAATGAGAGATGCACCTCACCTATTTATATTCATTAGATGAGTGCATCAACTAACTAACTAAGTCATCCGGGTTCCCTAATTAGGGTCCAACTACTATGGGAGACTCAAAATACATTTTATATATTACTTTTGTGGGTACTATTTCCTTGACTTACAATGGAGGGTTTACCTCACGACTTTTACATGACGAATTACATCAAGGACATATTCGAATGGAGGAATAACATCTACGAAGGAGGATACAAAAGAATACCTTCCAAAGTTACAATACTTTAACAGGGAGGAGGAATCATCAACATCATCTTTTGGGACATCGTCTGGTACATCTATAGATCATCGAAAGTTTTGAACAACATCATCATCTTCAGTAAAGAGTTGAAATATCATCATCAACATCTTCAGTACATAGATGAAGTATCATCATCTACAGCATGGAACTTGGGCACCATCATCTACAGGAACATTATCATCAGCATGGAGCTATAGAATTATCATATACAGCATGGAACTGGAGCATCATCTATAGCATGGAGCTGGAGCATCATCTGCATCATGGAGTTGGAACATCAGCATATGCGGCATGGAACTGGATCATCATCTACAGCATGGGACTAGGGAATCATCATATGTAGTATGTAACATAATCATCTGCATAAAAAATGATACATCACTAGCATCTACAACACAAGGCTTGTTCATCAGCATAAAGCTGGAATACCAATGACCACACAAGGCTAGCTCATTAGCATAAAGTTGTAATAACAACAACAATGAAAACACGAGGGTGGCTCATCAGCATAAGGATTGAATACCAAGAACAATGATAGCACGAGGCTATAGTAACATCATGTATGGTATAATAACCAACATGATCCTTCCTTTCAGAATTACAGGATCATGGACAACACATATGTGGTACTCTCACAATACTTCCTTTAGGAGTTGCGGGATCAAGTCTTTGCGGATCTACCAATACTAATCACATCTAACACATACATACACATGATGATCCTTCCTCTCAGAATTACAGGATCAAGTCCACTCACTAACATTCTGGATGATCCTTCCTTTCAAAATTATGAGATCAAGTCCACTACTATCATTCTGGATGATCCTACCTTTTGGATTTACGTGATCAAGTCCACCACTGACATCCTAGATGATCCTTCCTTTCAGAATTAGGGGATCAATTCCATTACTCATCAGTATTTAAGACAATCCTTCCTTTTAGAATTATGGGATCAAGTCTAAGGATGATTAGTACCAACATCTTGGATAATCCTTCCTTTCAGAATTATGGGATCAAGTTCATCCACATCAACATTAAGATGTTCCTTCATTTCATAATTACAGGACCAAGTCTAAGGATGATTAAGCCTTCCACATCAACATTTAAGATGATCATTCATTTTGGAATCACAAGATCAAGTCTAAGGATGATTAGTCCTTCCATATGAACATTTAACACGATCCTTACTTTTGGAATTATGAGATCAATTCTAAGGATGATTAATCCCAACATATATATCTTGGATGATCCTTCCTTTCAGAATTATGGGATCAAGTCCATTAAGATAAACATTTAAGATGATCCTTCCTTTCGGAATTATGGGATCAAGTCTAAGGATGATCAATACCAACATCAACATCTTGGATGATCCTTCCTTTCAGAATTAATGGATCAAGTCCATCAAGATCAACATTTAAGATGATCCTTCCTTTTGAAATTATGGGATCAAGTCTAAGGATGATCAATCCCAACATAAACATACTGGATGATCCTTCCTTTCAGAATTACGAGATCAAGTACATAAATATCAACATTTAAGACGATCCTTCCTTGCTGAATGATGATATCAAGTCTAATGATGATCAATGCCAACTGAGCTACCTATTGTGATTAGGATTCCATAGTATCAATACTACTCCCCATTTCGAGGGAAGTCCTTACGGACAACACCAAGCTTTTTTGGGAAGTCTTCAAACTTCACACAAGAAAAAGGTTTAGTCGACACATCTGCAACTTGCTCATCTTTTCTCACATATTGGATCTCCCTTCTGCTCCATGTCACAAATGTAGAAGTACCAAATTTATATGTGCTTCGTCTGATCATGGAACACAGGTTTCTCTATCATCTTCATGTAGCTTTGGTTATCACATAGAATCACTGTAGCATCCATCTCGAGATCAAATAGATCCAATAACAAATTTCAAAGCCGTATGGATTCACAACTAGCGAAATAAGCAAGCTGCAATATATTCTGCTTTTACAGTGGTGAGAGAAACACTAGATTGCTTCCTACTTAGCCATGAGATGATGGCTGACCCCAGACTGAAATAGCCTCCTGAAATTCTCTTTCTATCTGAGACATTTCCTGCCCAACATGAATCTGAATAACCATAGAGTATGAAGTCATGATCTCTAGTATAACTGAGACCATAGTGCATCGTAGCTTTTAGGTACCTCATCACATGCTTTGTAGCTACCAAGTGAACATGTTTGGGATTAACTAGATACCAACTCAAATTGTTCACAACAAATCACATATCTAGTTGGGTATTCGTCAGATATATCAATGAACCAATGATATGTTTGTATAGTGTCACATCCACTAATTCTGATGAAGCATCAACCAACAACTTCAAGTGTGTATCCATGGGTGTGGCCATGGATTTACATTCGAACATGTTAAACATTTTCAAGATTTCCACTGCATAATTCCCTTGGTTAAGGAAGATTCCTTTTGGGCTCTACCATACCTCAAGACCTAGAAAATAATGCATAAAGCCAAGGTCTTTCATCTCGAATTCTGCAACGAGTTTCTTTTTACACTCTGAGATTTGCTTCTCATTACCTGTCAGGAATAAGTCATCCACATATGGAAATAATATGATAGGTTCATCATCCATAACCTTGAAGTAAAGGTTAGGATCAACCTTACTTTTGGTAAATCCCAAGCTCATCAGAAAAACTATCGATTCTTCCATACCAAGCTCTTGGAGCGTGTTTCAGTATGTACAGATCCTTCTTCAATTTATAGACATGTGTTCTTCTGTCTTCGACTTCAAAACATTGTGTCTTTTCTATGTACACTTCTTCTTCAATAACACCATTTAGGAAGACTATTTTCACATCCATCTTGATGTAGCTTCCATTATGTCTTGGCCGCTAGTGTCACGATGGTTCTGATAGAAGTGTACCTTGCTACATTAGCAAATGTATCTTCATAATTGGTTCCTTCCTTTTGAGAGAATCCACGGTGTGAAAATCTTTGATTTTTACTTCTCAATACTTCCATCAGATGAATGTGTATCTTATAGATCCATTTGGAAGATACCACACTTTTTCCTTATGGCTTGGGAACTACTTCCCATACATCATTTTTCATTATGAATTGATATTCTTCTGTCATAGCTTCTAGCCATTCTTTATTTTGAACAACTACTTAAAATAAAGTAGGTTCTTTATCTACAAGATCTCATATCAAATCCACATAACTAGGACATGGTTTTGGATTCTTGCTCTGCCTTATGGAGCTTCATGGAGCACCATACCTTGCTGCTTCTTGAATAATCTCACAAGCCCAAGCTGAATTTCTTTTGTGGGAGATATTCATGTGGGGAGGTTCTTGGGGCTCCAACATATCATGTTCTTTGCACTAGTACAAAATGAGAGATAAGTGACTAAAAACGTTAGTCACCACAATTTTTTCAAGGGATAAATGACTAAAAATGAGCAATTTTAAGCGAGCCAACTAAAAACAACTAATATAAATGACTAATTTAGTCATGGGAGAAAATATACGACAAAATAACCACTGACTAAAATAAAAAATACTAACATAAATGACTAATTTAGTTATAGGAACACAAATATGACTAGCTAACAATTACTAAGAATATGAATTAGTCATTTAGGTTAGTCAATTTTAGTTGTGCTTGTAAAAAATGCAAACATGTCGGGCATTGTCCAAGGATAAGAAACTTCGCCAAGTTTACACATCTCTTTATCCAAGAATACTATAAATAAGCAATAGATGGATGTAGTGAAGTAAGCTTGTGAAGAATGAAGATATGGGATAATATAGTTGGACACGCCTCATAATTCTTTGGGGTATCAATGGATCTTTGATCATAGTAAGTATTTTTATGCAAGGGAAATGAAGTGCCCAAACCAATCAGTGATGAACATCAAATAAGTGTGCTAGATAAAGAGGATACCCATATTCTAGATGTGTGATATTATTGCTCAGTAAAAGATGTAGACCCTAAAACAATAAACGTGACTTAGCTGGAAACTCTATTCAGTATTCAAACACAGATCACAACCTGCAGAAAATACGTAGATCATAGTGATTATCGCACATCTTGGTTTTTGGAAACTTATTGTTTAGGCCTAGATATTCAAAAGTAGATATTCAGACACAAATCGAAGAAGTCATAGTAATTGTGGACTGTGAATACATTCACAAAGATAATATAATTTTTTATTTGCAGTTATTCAATACACTCTTATTTCATCTTAGGGAGGTTGGATGGGGCAAGGAGTAGGGGGTTGTATCCTCCTTCCGGTTGGTGCTGGAAAATACAATCTAGGTGTTGTAGCATCCTTTATATTGGAGCAGATAAAACCTAGGGGGTTGGATCATCCTTCCAGTCGGTGCTGGAAAATATAATTTAGAATTCGGTGCTTCTACAACCAAAGAGAGAAGTTATCCACAGGTCAGAGCTTGATTGCCACAATTCATAGTTTGTGTAGTTAGATAGATATATGTTCAGGTCGATGCTTAAATTTCGTGAGTTGGTGCTCGTGTATATTGAAGTTGTTGCAAGTTTGTGCTTGAAGTTCGCGTCGGCGCTCACACAGATTGAAGTTGTTGCAGGCCGGTTCTAGAAACCTGCAGATTGTACTTGAGGATTAGGTCAACACATTATGTGAGTGGGTGCTCATGTTTGGAAATTGCAATCTCCCACTGATTTAATCATTCATATATGCATATTTGTAGACATACAATTGTTCTCAGGTATTTTTGCATTGTTGTGTTTGTTATTGTTGTTGCTGAAAGTTTTATTTAGTGAAAATATGTTTAAGTGAAATTAGACACACATCTGCGTAATTATTGATTCACCCACCCTATTAGTAATAAGATAAAACCAACAATTGGTATCAGATTCGGTGTCTTCAGTAACCGACTAGCATGTAGAAGAAGGATGCAACATCGATATGTATAATCGAGAAGGTATGTACACCAACCAAGCTCTGAGATTTGATGGATCCAATTATGATTTCTGTAAAATACGAATTGGTGTTTATTTGCAGTCCCTTGGTATGGATGTTTGGAAATCAGTGAAAGATAGATATGAGCTACCAAAAGCTACAGATGAGTCAAAAGAAACCGATGAGTGCATAACCGCCAAAATAGTGTTGGATGATCCTAAAACCAAAAGGTTATATGAATTAAATGTCCGAGCAAATAATGCCATACTATGCAGGCTAGCCGATGCCAAGTTCACTAAAGTAATGAAGTGTACTACATCGAAAGAATTATGGTACACGTTAAAGAGTATTTAAGAAGGTGGTGACAAAGTCAAGAAGCCCAAATTTGAAACGTTCACTAGTACAAAATGAGAGATAAGTGACTAGGTGACCAAAAAATTTGGTCACCACAATTTTATCAAGGGATAAATGATCAAAAGTGAGAAATTTTAAGTGAGCTAACTAAAAATGGCCAAGATAATTGACCAATTTGGTCACAGGATAAGAAATAAACTAAAAATGATCGTTAAGATCTACGTCAGCATGCCACTTATTGCAATTCATCTTTATGTGATGTATGTTGCACGCATGCCAAAATCCTTGTGGGAATTTTGGACATAGGTTCTGTTGAGGCCCCGAAATTCGTAGGCAACAACAGTAAGGGATTCTCCCCAGTCAACGTTCCCAACTAGCCCGTGACTGTTTGGTATGGGGAATCCGTCCGGTTTGCGGTCCGGCTACCGTAGGTCAAAGTAACAAAAACAAAGGCTTTACCGGTTGCGGCCCGGTCCACCGTGTAGTTTGTATTTTTGACTTAAGTATGATATGAAAGTGCCTAATTAACAATGCAGAGTGATAAATATGTGAGGAACAGTCACATTGTGATGCGCAGGTTCTTACCTCTCTTCTTAAGGCTCACAGGCATCCAAATCGCATACAACAAGAAAATAAACTAACTACCTAAACTATCCCTAGGGAGCAGGATTATCATTCATTGGTGAGTAATATATTTTTCACATGCATAATGAAAAGTTACAGATAGCTGATACTTCTTTCAAGACACATGAACAATTTCATATTTTTTAACAACCAGTTAGCCAATTGTTTTATGAACAACATTCATCACTCACAGTGGAAAACATCACGAAATATACTGAAAAAAGCATTCAACAAGAACATAGGTTCAGGAAGTTAAACACTCTCACAGTTAATGAAACAAAGCTGAAAACAAAATAGTTCCCCTTCAACATTATTCATTTAGTCACATTGATACATTCCACATTTCGCTTTCTCCAGCAGGAAAAAATTGCAGTTTCTGATTGTAAAACGAAGTAGTTCCTCTTACAAGCAAATTGTTTACAAGTTTTCCAGGGAAAAAGTCCTTTCTAAATTCTAACTTTCAAGTATTTAAACTATAGCCACAGACCGTTTGGGCTGCCCCCCAAATGGATGACCTTTCAGCTCCCCAATGCTTCATATTCCTTTATCTTTTCTACGCCTACCCATGATTGGCTAAGTAATTTCCGGACCTTTCAGAACTGCTCCTTTGTCACCTTTCATTTTGTCCTTTCTTTGGTTTGTCCATCTTACGATCCTGCTGGTTTCAGCTCTACCTTCATCAAATGGTCTGCCTCCCTTGACCGATATTCGGAAAATACTTGCAATCAAACGACTAGCATCATTTGTGGGAAACACATTTAAACCACAACAGCAAACTAAACTGACTGAACGGCTAATCCATAGGAAATGGTCAGGTGCACCACCGTCATTCTACAAAAGCCGACTATACTACGTTGTTCTTCTCCAGGCTTGTGATAACAAAACCAATGGCAAAAATCGGGAGGAAACCAACATCGGAAGCCAAATGGATTTCCTGGCCGCAATGGTGGAAGAGTCAATGCTACCGGCATGTGACGGGAGGGCAGGAAAAACTTTGAATCGGAAATCGGACGGCTTTCCCTTTCAGAAGCTCAATGACTTTGAGAGCCGCAACGGTGGAAGGGAAAAAGCTGAAGACATGCGACGTGGGCGGGAAATCTTTAGTCGGAAGTCGGAAGGCTTTGACATCGGATGCGAAAAGGATTTCTCAGCCGCAACGGTGGAAGAGAAAAGGCTTCGGGTGCGCGACTGAAAGGTAGACGTACATCATCAGTCAGAGCTCTTTATGCTTCGGATGGCTAATCAATTTGGGATCCGCAACGGCGGAAGAGAGACAAGTTATCAGCCGCCGATTTAACCAAAAAAAAATGAGTGCTCAAACAGTTTTAAGAATCAGCAAAGGTTAAAAAATCGTTCTACCTCCGAAATGGCAGCCTTAAAGAACAAATACTTGACTTATCCTCGGCTAGCGAACTAAATTCACGTCCGCGACCCAACACGAAAAACAAACATGGCAATTTTAAACAGGCCGACAATCAATCTTCAAAATTACTCGAAAAGACAGTACGCCCAAAAGGCTCGAGAGTTCAATGATCAATAATAATGCTAAATCATGAGGAGGGACCCAAAATTTAAGAAAATTGGGGGAGGATAGTTGTAGCTGCAACAACTGGCGATTACCTGGTGAACCTAGATCTCTGGGCGAGTGTTCTTTGGGTGACAGACTGTTTAACAATAATGCATCTATTGAATTCTTCCAGCTTTCCGGATTTCTCAAATGACAGAAGTGCGTACCTTTAATCATTGATGATAGTCCAATAAGGGAGAGTGGAAACCAAGATTTTCAAGTCCAGATGACTCTGTTGAGGCCAGAAGATGAGTTTCATTATTATCTTTGTCTTCAGGTAGCAGATAGCTTGGACACCACAGGATTGTAGCATATGGAAAACAGAAATATTCATTTGTTCCTCATTCCCACGCCACTTTAGCACTTTCTGTGCTTCTGGACTTTTGTCCCTTTTCATATGAGTCTTCCTGTATGCCTTTCTTACTGAATTTTAATTCAGGATCCTCTATCCCATAGTGTCCTTTTGTGTGAGCGGTGTACTTCATGTCTAGCTCACGGACGAAGGGGATCTGTCTGCCACTTAGTACTTATGATTCATCATTTGCTTTGATGTATGATGCTTTTATAGGAGTTTTCTTTTGACTCTTATTTGCCTTTTGACATTCATTTATTGGCATGGGATCATTTGTATTTAATATACTGTTCACCTTGCTCCTTTCCATGGGTCTTTTGCTGTCGCTCCTTAGAACATTTTAAGTGTGATGTGGATGGAGCCTCAACATAGTATTCCAGACTCTTCGAATCTAGTTTATTTCACAAGGGTTAAGTAGGAATTCAATGCACATAGGGTTTATTCGAGAAAACTGCTAAACTAGAAAAAGTTCTTTTAGCAACATAAATAGCAATGCACACAGTCTAATACCCAAAAATGTTTAACAATCCCAAAAAATTTGGTTGTTCCCCATGCAACCGCAGGTTCATTCCCTTTATTGAAATCAATAAATCTTAAACTCAAACAAATTGAAAAACATGACTCAAAAGACAGCCAAACAGCTTATTTATATACAAGATAGAAAAACTTCACAGAAAATCAGGAAAAATAAGGTTTGAGAACTAAACCATTTATTGGTAAGTTCTCTTCCCACCCTTGCAAATCTTGCAACTTATAAGTAGAAGGGCCAAGCTTTGCCGCTATCTGATAAGGGCCTACCCACAACTGCTGGAATTTGGTGTGCTTTCCTTTCTCATCATGGGGGTGATTCCATTTGAGGACTAAGTTTCCTACTTCAAAGTCTTTTGTTCCAGCTTTATGCTTGTCGAACCATCTCTTAACTAACTCCTGCTGTTGCTTAAAGCCTTCTCTGGCTTTAGATCTAGCCTCTTATGCTTTCAGGAGATTATATATTCTTATTTGCAAAACTTCATCATCCGACCCCCTAGACTCTTGAGCTAGTATGGAAGATGGTAGCATGATATTGGGAGGAAGGATGGCTTCTTTACCATAGACAAGGGTATCAGTGGAGACACTCCAATCGCAGACTTGGAGGTGACCCTATCGGCCCAAAGGGCATTTGCTAATGCTGAGTGCCAACTCCTCTGGTTTTCTACCACGGTATTCTTTAAAATTCTAATCAGATTTTTGTTGGAGGATTCAGCCAGGCCATTCCCTTGTGGATAGTAATTAGCAGAATAATGCAATTTTATCCCTTTATAATGAGCAAAGCAGTCAATTTAATTGATGAAAAGTACTTAGCATTATCAAAAACTAATGAAACTGGAACTCCAAACCTGGTCATGATGTGGTCTTGTATGAAGCTAATGACCTCATCTTCATTTATCTTGCGCAGTGGGATGGATTTGACCCAGCGAGTGAAATAATCAGTAGCGGTCAGAATGTACTTGTGCTGCAAAGAGGAATTTGGTTTTATTTCTCCAATAATATCCAGTCCCCATTGCTCGAATGGCTCCGTGATCATCACAGGCTTTAGAGGTGCTGCTGCTTTAGGCTATCTCCCACTACACCTTTGGCAAATATCACACTTCTTGACATGTGCGTGTGCATCTCTGAAGAGCGTAGGCCAATAGTAACCTACCATGAGGATTTTGTGGGATGTGGTATCCCCTGAATAATGTCCTCCAGCAGGACCGTCATGCAATTCTACCATCAATTTCTTCGCATCTTCCTTTTCTAAGCATCTGAGAAGAACCCCGTCATAATTCTTTCTAAATAATACCCTTTCAACAAGTTGATATGTGGCTGATTTAAGACGCAGCGCTCTCCTTTGCTTGGAATTCCAATGTTCTGGCAATATTCCTACTTGTAGGTAATGCACAAGGTCTCTATACCAAGACTCGAGAGCTGTAAACAAAGGACACACCTCCATTACATGTAATTCAGCTTCATCTTCCCAGACATTTTCTTCATTTTTTCCATTTTCAGTCATCTGTTTGCATAACCCTTATCCTTTAACTATAGATGCTAGCTTGAATTCAAGGTCATACTCTTGAAGAGCTGTTACCCAATTGCCTCTTCTTTCTCCCAACTCCTTTTGTATAAGAAGAGACCTTACAGCTGGGTAGGGGACGATTACCTTGGTTCTATTTTTTAAAATATAAGGCCTAAATTGTTTTATTACCATGAATACAGCGTAAGCTTGTTTATCAACAGACTGGTACTCATAAAGGATATTGGGAATTCATCCCCTCCATCTTCGTTTTGGGTGAGCACAGCTGCTAGTGAATCATCGGATGTAAAGGTATACAAGATAAAATCTTTGTCAAAATCTGGGCTTTTCAGGGATGGTGCATGTGCGACAGTAGTTTTGATTTTGTTGAATACGCTCTTCTCAATTTCAGTCCACTTGAATAGTGCATTTTGCTTCACCATCTGCTGTAGTGGTTTGACAATCTAAGCAAAATCAGGCACAAATCTTCGCACGAAGTTTATCGTTCCCATAAATGATTGCATCCCCTTTTTTATTATAGGGAAAGGGGATTTGTTCAATAGCCTTAATTCTTTCTGGATCTATAGAGATTCCTTTCTTCGAAATTATATGACCTGGCAACTTGCCTTCTGTGACAGCGAACACACACTTCTTAGGATTGAGTGAGATGCCATATTTCTGACAGCGTTCGAAAATTTGCCTTAAGTGAAACGCGTGCTCTCCTCTTCTCTTCGAGAATATTGTAATATCATCAAGGTATACTACAGCACTTCGACCAATCAATCCATGGAAATCTATGTCCATAGCCCTCTGAAACGTCGCTCCAACATTTATAAGCCTAAAGGGCATCCTCCTGTAGGCAAAGGTTCCCCATTTGGTTCTGAACGTGGTCTTCAATCTGTCTTCTTCGGCCACTAATACTTGATTGTAACTAGAGAAACCGTCTAATAATGAAAAGAGTTCGGAACCTGAGACCATTTGCAGTAATTGTTCCATGGGTGGAACAGGATAGTTATCTTTGTCTGATGCACGGTTTAAGTTCCTGAAATCCACGCAGAGTCTGATCTCTCTAGATTTTTTTCTTACTGGTACCAGGTTTGATACCCACTCAGAGTGTCTGACTTTGAAAATGATTCTAGCGTCCAATAATTTCTTCACTTCACTCTAAATCAGCGGTTCCAATTTTGGATGCATTTTTCTTAACGGTTGCTGATATGGCTTGATGCCTGCTTTAATGGGGACGATATGCTTGATGATGCTGGTGTCATATGTTTTCAAATCTTTGTATGTCCATGCGAAAACATCTTTATATTGTTTAAATAGACTGATGAATTTGTCTCTTTCTGCTAGTGAACAACACTTGCCGAGATTCACAAATTTGGGATTCGTCTCAGTCCCTAAATTTATCAGCTCGAACTGTAGAGATAAGCTGTGGGTATTCACGTTGGCTGGTCTTCTGAACTTTTCATTTAAATTGAACATTTTTTCTAACGTTCTGACACCTTTAGGAATGAAATTGTCATATTTCATCTCGGCCTGATGTTCCTCATCATCTATAATAGCTCCTTTAAATACCTCGTCATTTGTCAAGCATTCTATTATTTGCTGATCATCGTCGAACACTTGCAAGTTGGTGATCATATCCAGTACTGAGGGCCTGAAAAGCAGTTCGACAGAACATCGATTATTAGTGGGTATGAGCCTAGCGGCTGATGTGGCCAACAGGTCAACTGTTGCGTTTTTAATTCTTGGAATTGAAATAATGTTGAATGCATTAAAACATTTAAGCAGGTCCCATACCTCATTTTGGTAAGCTTTCAAGTGAGGGGAAACACAATGTATTTGATTCCATATTTGTTTCACAATAATTTCGGAATCCCCCAAAACTTTTAGATTACTTACCTTTAATTCAATCGCTTTCTTTAGTCCCTGCACTAGTGCTTCGTACTCAGCTGTATTATTAGTACAATCAAACTCTAATCTACATGAAAGAAAATGTTTATTCTTCTGAGGGTCGATCAGGACACAGCCAGCCCCCGACCCCTCTAATGTCTTAGAGCCATCAAAAAACAAAGTCCAAAAATCACTAACTACTGAAGGAGAATCTACTCCTATTGCTAAGCTTACTATATTATAGTCAATCTCATCAGCCTGTGAGAATCGAAGGAGATCAGGCTGGGTGTTAGATGTATTGCTGGCTTCTTCCGCTTGATAATTCCCTGGTTCCAACTCAATAAAATAGTTTCCCAATACAGAATCCACTGGTGCATTTTTCTCATCCAGTTGAGTAACATTGTAATTCATGTGAGGTTCTCTTAGAATCTTAATCTGGTTCGGACTCCCTTTGTATGGAAACCAAAGATGTGACCATTCTGAGGTGAAATATCCCTGTAATTTGGTCGACCAATCTCTGCTCAGGACAAGACCGTAAGCGTCTGGTATATCAGCCACCACGATGTTGATAACTTGGCATACTTTGTCATTGGATGCCAGACGAACTAGGACATCTTCCATCTCACCAATTACCTTTACATCTATCCTATCCAACTGGACAACCCTCCACGTGGATGGCTTAGGCTGCCAATTTATCCTTTTATAGACTGATATGGGCATGACATTAACTGACGCCCCTGAGTCTACCAGACAATTGTGCACGTTAAGATTAAAAATTTCAAATGTGAGGAGGAAAGGTGGATGTTTGCTTTTATACTTACCTCCAACGCTGGTTTCTCCGATTTCTTCTTCTTCCTGAGGCTGATTGTCCGTGGGCAGCTTCTCATCCGATGCTTCAAGAGCTTTCAGCAGTCTTTCTTTTTGCTGCGACACTTTACAGATTTCAAATAGCAGAACACTCACTTTTACCTTCTTTAAATCCTCCACGATGTCATAGTCCATCGGCTGCTCAATTTGGTGAGGTTTTTCAGCATTCATCTTCTCTTCACTTGGCTTGGCCCGCGCGTCATTTTGCCTAGGCTCTTGGCTGGTAATAGTGAATTCCGGAACTATATCAGCTGAGGGTCTGTTTTGAAATTTCTTTATATTTCTTTGTAGCCTTTTGATCTTTGGCAGTATAAGACTGTTGTCTTTAATCGGCCCTTGGCTCCTTGTTGCTACATTGATTTCCTCTTCAGCATCAAATAAGGAAACGGAATTCCACAAAGCCATAGTTTCCTCTTCTTGCTCATTCGTTGCAGTGGTACTTTCTTTTCTTTCCTCATCTCCTTCTTAGGTTAATCTAGAATCCAACATCTGGTTCATAACCAACATCATTGAATTTATCCATTGCGGACAATTCTTCTCAGAGTGGGGTTGTTGGTGGAAAGTGCAAAAAATTTTCATCCCTATCTTTGTCAAATTCATAGATGTTGTATTATGCGAAGGAGGTTGAGATTGATTGTTGTCCTCTCTTTTCTTGTAATAGGGCCTGTAGAACTTTTGTGTTTCCTTCTCTTTCTCCAAGTCTATGATTTTATTAGACAACCTCTGCACCATTTTGGCCATATTTTCATAATCTGGCGATTTCTCTTCCTTAGGATTAGTAAACAATAAGGCTTTCCTATTTGCACCTTTCTCTCCTGACTGCTCTAGATAATCCTCAATACTTTCTCTTTCAGCTTCCACTACTTCTGCCTCTTCATAGGTTTCTGCCAAAGTAGGCTTGGCCCTACCTTTGGCAAACATGGCCAAGTCAGGGCCTAAGGCTGAAGTATAATACTCAATCAATACCTTGTCCGAAGGCTTATCTATATCAGAGAAATTCTTGAGATAAGATGCAAACCTTTGTGTGAAACTGTGCACCTTTTCTTTTCTTTCTTTCTTCAATGCGCACAACCCTTTCATGAGAGCTGCATGAGTTTTCTGAGTTGCATAATTACTTCTGAAAATTCTTTCGAAGGTATCCCAATCAGGGATAGAGTTAGAAGGCAACCCAAAGTACCATGATGCTGTAGCTCCTTTAAGGGTATGCGGGAATAGTCTGCAGACTACATCTTCATACTCCTGGGCCCTTAATCCTTCAATTTCCAAGTAAAAACTTTGTAGATGATCATCTACTAGTATTTTCTCATTCGGGTCGAACTTGGGAAACATCTTGTCAAAGGCTTGAGGTAGGTCGTGTAATGGAGGTGCCAAGTTTAACGGTGATCTGGCTCTCCATGCGGGTGGTGGATTAGGTGGGTTAGGTGGTTGATTTGCGTTTACGCCTGCCATGAGTCTGGGTGGAGAGTGAGGAGGCGAGCCAACTGGAGTATGAGCAGGAGAACTATGAGGGGTATCTGGGCCTTCTTGATTCAAAGGTAGCACAACTTCTTGTAAGCTTGTTTCTACAAGTTCTTCCCTATCTCCAACCAGCATTGAGTCTTCTACTACAGGACGATCTTTCCTTTTGTATTCTCTTCTGGGCAATTCAGGGATGATTGGCAATCCTCCAATCTTCTTTACATATTCTCTGGTGTGTCTTCTTAGATCATTAACAATTTCGTTGCCAATAGAATATATATGTTCTCTTTCTTCCGGAATTGTATTATGAAACCCACTCTCAGGACTATTACCGGTGGAATAATCTCGGGAAAACGGAGGTTCAGGCCCTCCTTCTAGCGCCAAAACTGTTGAGGCCCCAAAATTCACAGGCAACAACAGTAAGGGATTCTCCCCAGTCAATGTTCCCAACTAGCCCGTGACTTTTTGGTATGGGGAATCCGTCTAGTTTGCGGTCTGGCTACCGTAGGTCAAAGTAACAAAAACAAAGGCTTTACCAGTTGTGGCCCGGTCCACCGTGTAGTTTGTATTTTTGACTTAAGTATGATCTGCAAGTGCCTAATTAACAATGCAGGGTGATAAAGATGCGAGGAATAGTCACAATGTGATGCGCAGGTTCTTACCTCTCGTCTTAAGGCTCACAAGCATCCAAATCGCATACAACAAGAAAATAAACTAACTACCTAAACTATCCCTAGGGAGTAGGATTATCATTCATTGGTGAGTAATATATTTTGCACATGCATAATGAAAAGTTACAAATAGATGATACTTCTTTCAAGACACATGAACAATTGCAGATTTTTTAACAACCAGTTAGCCAATTGTTTTATGAACAACATTCATCACTCACGGTGGAAAACATCACGAACTATACTGAAAAAAGCATTCAACAAGAACATAGGTTCAGGAATTTAAACGCTCTCACAATTAATGAAACACAGCTGAAAATGAAATAGTTCCCCTTCAACATATTCATTTAGTCACATTGATACATTCCACATTTCGCTTTCTCCAGCAGGAAAAAATTGCAGTTTCTGATTGTAAAACGAAGTAGTTCCTCTTACAAGCAAATTGTTTACAAGTCTTCTAGGGAAAAATTCCTTTCTGAATTCTAAATTTCAAGTATTTAAACTACAGCTGCAGACCGTTTGGGCTGCCCCCCAAACAGATGACCTTTGAGCTCCCCAATGCTTCATATTCCTTTATCTTTTCTACGCCTGCCCACGATTGGCTAAGTAACTGCCGGACCTTTCAGAACTGCTCCTTTGTCACTTTTCATTTTGTCCTTTCTTTGGTTTGTCCATCTTACGATCCTACTGGTTTCGGCTCTACCTTCATCAAACGGTCTGCCTCCCTTGACCGATCTCCAGAAAATACCTGCAATCAAACGACCAGCATCATTTGTGGGAAACACATTTAAACCACAGCAGCAAACTAAACTGACTGAACGGATAATCCACAGGAAATGGTCAGGTGCACCACCGTAATTCTACAAAAGCAGACTATACTACCTCATTCTTCTCCAGGCTTGTGATAACAAAACCAACGGCGAAAATCGGGAGGAAACCAACATCGGAAGCCAAATGGCTTTCCCGGCCGCAACGGCGGAAGAGTCAATGCTACCGGCATGCGACGGGAGGGCGGGAAAAACTTTGAATCAGAAATCGGACGGCTTTCCCTTTCGGAAGTTCAATGAATTTGAGAGCCGCAACGGAGGAAGGGAAAAAGCTGAAGACACGCGACATGGGCGGGAAAAATTTAGTCGGAAGTCGGAAGGCTTTGACATCGGATGCGAAAAGGCTTTCTCAGCCGCAACGGCAGAAGAGAAAAGGCTTCGGGTGCATGACTGAAAGGTAGACGTACATCGTCAATCAGAGCTCTTTATGCTTTGGACGGCTAATCAATTTGGGATCCGCAACGGCGGAAGAGAGACAAGTTATCAGCCACCGATTTAACCAAAAAACAATGAGTGCTCAAACAGTTTTAAGAATCAGCAAAGGTTAAAAAATCATTCTAGTTTCGAAACGGCAGCCTTAAAGAACAAAGACTTAACTTATCCTCGGCTAGCGAACTAAATTCACATCCGTGACCCAACACGAAAAACAAACATGGCAATTTTAAACAGGCCAACAATCAATCTTCAAAATTACTCGAAAAGACAGTACGCCCAAAAGGCTCAAGAGTTCAACGATCAATAATAATGCTAAATCATGAGGAGGGACCCAAAATTTAAGAAAATTGGGGGAGGATAGTTGCAGCTGCAACAGTTTCATAACCCATATTTTCATTCTCAAGTATTTACACCACATACCATTTTCTTTGTGGAACTATCACACACTAGTTTGTTTTTCTTGTTCTTCATTCATAAGTCTCACACAAATGGTATTTACGCATATCTGGAATTTTCAATGTTCTTCTTTGTGGATTACTATTTTTGCACTTTTTACCAATGCCATGGTGGGATCTATAGAACTTCCACATTCTCCATATGTATTTATTCAATATTTCTTTGTCTGAGGAAGTCTCTGCATTACAACTTTTTTAACACTTCATTTGTATTTTATCATGTTCATCGATCAATTCGATACCTTTGACATTTGATCACTTCACTTCCTTTGACTTTAATCCAATACCTTTGACATCAATTAAAATTCTTTAACATCAATTATAATTCATGTTCAACAAATACCGCTCGAGGGTTAACTTCTTTCCCCTCACTTGACGGAGGTTCTTAGTGGCCAAAACATAGGATATCTACCCTATAGATTATTGTCCTGGGATTATGATGGTACCTGGATCGGATTTTGTTGGAAGCTAGTACCTCTCTCAGTTCCCATCATTATAATCAATGATTTGTTACCTCCGCAGGTCGACGTCTCCAGCGGGTTCACAGTCGTTAACATGAGATCCTTTGGAAGACCCAATTACAATTTGAGTGGAAGGACGCTAGGTCATAGGGATCTATTTACATTTTATTTTTTGAATACCTTACATGATAATTTTTTTAAATATAAGTATATACATATGGACAAAAAATCCAATTCTAACATGGAAAGAGATATGGACAAAAGATCAAAGACATAAGATATTAAAGTGATCTCTAGAATATAACTATGAAGAGATCACACAAGTGAAAAGTGTATTTGACTTCAAATGGCATGGTTAGAAAAAAAAGAATAAAACTCCAAGCGGTGTTTGTAAAAATATTGTAGCTTCAAAGGATATTCTAAATGTATTTTATTGATGTAACCCAAGGGAGATGTTATTATTCCTTCGGGAGTGTGTTACTATTGTATCCGGTCATCATAGAGTCATGAGGTAAAGCCTCCATTTTGTGTTGGGTATTTAGCACCCTAATAAATAATATAATATAGTGTTTTGAGTCTTCCTAGGTGAAGTCGGCCCAGACAGTTTAGTGGGGCCGAATTGTCTAAGGTAAAATTTAGTTGACTCATTCTGTATAAATAGAGGATCCATGGTTTTTATTTGAACACAGACTCACTCACTTGAGTAGTGCGTAGGAGNGAGAGAGAGAGAGAGAGAGAGAGAGAGAGAGAGAGAGAGAGAGAGAGAGAGAGAGAGAGAGAGAACAAAAGGAGGAGACCACTTGTTTTTGGGGTTGTCTTTTATACATCTTATACAGAGGAAGTTTTGTTGGGTTTTCTTCCCCTTGAGGGTTTCCTAGGATAAATACCATGTCTATCTTGTGATTGTGCTTCTATCAGTGATTCTGGATATGTTGTTGCTATGATTTTGTTTTAAAACACTAATTAATCTAGTATAGCATATGAAATCTTAACATGGTATTAGAGCTAACCTGATTAGAGCAGCCTTCACAAGGTGAAATTCTCTCTCCTCCCTCTCCGAAAGAAATTAGGGTTTCTACAAAAGTTGGAGCTTTGAATATATGCTTGCATAGAAAGTTGCACCCTCCTAGAGTGCATTTATTGAGCCCTATATCAAAATTTTTGGGTGGTTGGATCTCCAGGAAAGACAAACCCTAGTTTGAAAGTGAACCAGTAAACTGCAGTGAAACAGAACTAGAATTTTTGTAGTTCTACAACCTCGCAAGTAGGATTTGAAGACTGAATATTTGGGATCTCCAGAAAGGAGTTGGATCAACCAACTAACCTCCCTCAAGAGAATCTACTGGTAAGGTCAACCTCCTATTTTGATCAATTTCATTTTTTTGTGACCAACTAGACAAGATGCCCCCAAGCACTAAGCTAGAGGACAAATTGGAAGGCCTAGAAAACTTTCTTGCTTGGAAGTATAGGATTGGTATCATTATGAAAGAGAATGGCCTTGAGAAGTACATCAAGGATGATATTGCATAACCTAAAGAATATGAAGCTAAGGAGAAGCATGAAAAATACCTAATCAAGGCAATGAGAATCATTGTTGATTCTATTAGGGATCACTTGGTCCCTCAAGTGTCATCTAAGAAGACACCTAAGCAAATGTATGATGCACTTTCCAGAATGTATGAGGGAAGGAACATCAATGGAAAGATGAATTTGAGAGCTCAACTGAAGGGCACTAAGATGAGAAAAGGAGAATCTGTTCAAGATTATTTCACAAGGGTCTCCCAGTTCCAAGAGAAACTAAGTGCTATTGGAGACACCCTTGATGAGGATGAACTAGTTATGACTGCTCTCAATGGTCTCACTATACCTTGGGAGTCATTCATTCAGACTCTGTGTGCCAGAAAAGAAAGTATGAATTTTGGCATGGTATGGGAATATTGCATAAAAGAAGAAGATAGAGTAGCCAATAGAGAATATCTCCTCAGAGAAGATGATTAAGCTCTAGCTACCCATACTAAAGGAATAAAACAATCAAACTTCAAGAAGAGTAATGATAACCCTTCAAAGAATAAATTCCAGAAGAAGAAGGATTACTCAAAGTATCAATTCTACAACTATCAGAAGATAGGACATCTTGCTAGAGAATGTCCATCACCAAAGAAGAAGAACAACAACATAAGACATCATGCTCATCTAGCTAAAGATGAGAATGAAGAAAGACCTCGAAAGAAAACTAGAGGTGAATATGTAGAAGAATATGTGTTATTCTATGCACTCTCTTGGTATGTAACACCTGGAGAAGATACATGGCTTATTGATAGTGGTGCCTCTAAGCACATGGCAAGAAAGAAGACAACTCTGTCAAAACTTGAAGAGAAGAACTCTCCCCTTAAGGTATCATTGGGAGATGACTATGAATATCCCATCAAAGGTATTGGTGAATCAAGCTACAATATTGACTCTAGGGCTTCCATGAAGATGAAGGAAGTGATGTATGTACCTGGTTTGAAAAAGAACCTACTTTCCATCTCTTCTCTAGATAAGAAAGGATATAGAGTTTCTTTTATAGATGGACAAGTACTTATGTGGTCCAAAGGAAAGACACTTGAAGATGTTTTAGTCATTGGAGAAGAAAAAGGAGGACTATACAAACTCGAAGGACATCCATAGACAACCATTGTCCATGAGACTACCAACTCAAGTGAACTGTGGCATAGGAGACTTGCTCACATCAACTAAAAAACATTGCCCTATGTGAGCAAGGTGGTAACAAGGTTACCAGATTTGAATATCGAACATGAGGGAACCTGCAAGGGATGTGTAAAGGGAAAGAACATCAATAATCCCTTTCCAAAAAGTGAAACAAAGACCAAAGGTATGTTGGAACTAATCCAATATGATGTATGTGGTCCTATGCCCTCCATATCCTTGAGTGGATATGATTATATGTCATATTTATTGATGACTATTCAAGAAATACTTGGATATACTTCTTGAAGAATAAAGTGTTTGGGAAATTCAAGGAATTCAAAGCCTTGATAAATAACCGCTCAAAAAAGAGAATCAAGACACTGAGATTAGATAATAGTGGAGAATACACTTCAAAGAAATTTGAAGCATTCTGTAAGGAGGTAGGAATCAAGAGGGAACTAACCACTCCGTATAATCCCCAATAAAATGGTGTTGTAGAAAGAAAGAATAGAACTATCATGGAAGTAGTGAAGACCATGATTCATGACCGAGATCTCCCTATGCACCTATGGGATGAAGCAGCAATAACAACCGTATATGTGCAAAATAGATGATCTCACAGTGCTCTTGGATTCAAGAATCCTGAAGAGATGTATACTGGAAATAAACTTGAAGTAAGCTATCTCAAGATATTTGGATGCCCAATATATGTACATATTCCGAAAGAGAAGAGAACCAAAATGGATCCTTCTGGAAAGAAGGGAATATTTGTAGGATACTGTGAAGTCTCCAAAAAATTCAGGATTACATTTAAGGATTCCATCATATCAAGATTAGTAGGGATGTAACATTTGATGAAGAGACAACTCTTAAGAATTCTAGAAGTTGTCATCTTGAAGAAGTACATGAAGAGGATGTACCTCCCAGAAGGATAGAAGATGAACCATCTCCTAAAATAGTAGCATCAGAATATCGTGACATGCTAGAGCCTCAGGATCTCCCTACTATGGATATCTCTTGAAAGAGAAAACCTTATCGGGTAAGAGAAATCATACAATAAGCAGAAAGATATGGAGCACCAGAAGGCTTCACGAGAACCAACAAAACATCAAAGCCATATTCCAGTTCTGTAGCTTTGATGTGTGATCTTATAGATCAAGAACCCACCAGCCATGAGAAATATGCACATAAGAAAGAATGGGTTGAATCAATGACGAAATAATACCAGTCAATCGTGAACAATGATGTTTGGGATATTAATCCCAAACCAGAAAAAAAGAGTGTGGTATATTTGAAATGGATCTATAAGATAAAACATGCTACTGATGGAAGTATTGAAAAGTACAAAGAAATATTTGTGGCTAAAGGATTCTCTCAGAAAGAGGGGATAGATTATGAGGAGACATTTGCTCCAGTATCAAGGTACACTTCCATTAGAACTATCACGACACTTTCCTCCATGATGAAGTGGGACTTACACTAGATGGATGTAAATGCATTAACCTTCCTTAATGGTGTGATTGTGGAAGAGGTTTACATCGAGCAACCACAAGGATTTGAAGTTGAAGACAGAGTGACTCATGTATGCAAGTTGAAAAAGGCTCTGTATGGACTGAAGAAAGCTCCTAGATCTTGGTATGGAAGAATAGATAGCTTCTCGACAAGCATGGGATTTACCAAGAGTAAAGTTGATCCTAATCTTTATATGAATATTATGGATGATGAACCATTCATACTACTGATGTATGTGGATGATGTATTTTTGACTGGAAATGAGAAATAGATCAAGGATTGCAAGAAGAATCTAGTTGAATAATTCGAGATGAAAGATCTTGGATTGATGCATTATTTCCAAGGGATTGAAGTGTGGCAGAGCCCAAAAGGAATCTTTCTAAACAAGGGAAAGTATGTAGTAGAAATCATGGGAATATTTGATATGTTGGATTGTAAATCCATGGCCACACCCATGGAAACCACTTGAAGCTGTTATTTGATGGGACATCCGAGCTAGTGGGAATGATTCACTACAGTTAGATTATTGGGTCATTAATGTATTGGATGAACACAAGGCCGGATATATGCTTTGTTGTGAACACCTTGATTCAGTATCTAGTTAAACCTAGACAGGTTCACTTGATAGCTGCAAAGCATGTGATGAGGTATCTAAAAGGTACAATTGATTTGGGACTTTACTATGGGAGAGATCATGACTACAAATTGTATGGATATACAGATTCAAATTGGGTAGGAAGTGCCACAAACAAGAAGAGCACCTCAGGTGGATTTTATTTTCTGGGATCTACCATGATCTCATGGTTTAGTAAGCAACAGTCTAGTGTTTCTCTTAGTGCATCTGAAGTAGAGTACATTGCAGCTTGCTCTGCTTGTTGTGAAGCGATATGGCTTCAGAAGATGATGTCAGGATTATTTGACATGGAGTTGGACATCGCAGTAATTCTCCGTGACAACCAGAGTTGTATAAAGATGACAGAGAATCCAGTGTTCCATGACAAATTGAAACACATTGAAATATGATACTTTTATACAAGGGATATGGTACAAAAGGGAGCTATCACGCTCCAGTATGTGAGTACCGATGAGCAAGTTGCAGATGTACTGACCAAGTTTCTATCTCGAGTGAAGTTTGAATATTTACGTGATGAGCTTGGTGTAGTTCGAAAATACTTTCCTCGCAAGGAGGAATAGTGATGGTACTACATATGATGAAGATATGGACCTTCTTCGAACAGTAAGAGCAGGTTGATAATATGAAACCTCCCAAGAAAGGGGGATTAATGATGAGACTGACATCGATAATGGATGAATAGTGATGATGATGGTCTGACATTTATTTGTGGATGATAATATCCTCTCTTGAGTATGGCAGGTATAACACTCTGTTCATGAGAGTCGTCCTTACTAGCTAAGGATGGCCCTGTTGATATTACTCTCACATGGAGAGTACCCACATTTATTTGTGGACGATAGTATCCTCTCATGAGGATGGAAGGTATAACACTATGTTCATGAGAGTGGTCCTTACTAGTTAAGGATGGCCCTGCAGATGTTACTCTAGCATGGAGAGTACCCACATTCAGTTGTGGATATAGTAGAATAACACTCGCTCAAGAATGGTCCTAACATTTATGGTATGGATGCTCTACGATGAGTCCTCATGGACAACAGGACTGGCATTGTGTATGCAGTCGAGATATGATTTGCAGGCTATACTCTTGTATGGAGAGTATGATTACATTCATATGTAGATGCCATTAAATAACACTTGCTTGGGAGTGCTCCTAACTTTAGTGGTATGGATGCTCTATGATGAGTCCTCATAGGTGCCATAGTATAACACTCACTTGGGAGTGGTCCTAACCTGTGTGGTATGGATGTTCTACGATGGGCCGAAATTTGTATGTAGTTGAGATATGCTCTGCAGACAAAACTCTTGCTTGGAAGAGTATGCCTACACGTAAGTGTAGATACCACAGTATAACACTCACTTGGGAGTGGTCCTAACCTGTGTGGTATGGATGGTCTACGATGAGTCCTCATGAACGATAGGGCCAAAACTGGGTGTGGTCGAGATCTACATTTAGTTGTAGACGATTCAACTGATTGATTTCATGGATCATGTTGATGGAGGATTGCATTGTCCTTGGACTCAGGTCCTAAAGTGATCAGGATTGATCATCCCACACAAAGATCATGTGTACTGCAGGTAGTGTGGTGGTGAAGGATCAAGTAGATCAAAGTACAACAAAAAATGGCCAAGTAGATCGAAGCACATTTGTAAAGTATCGATAGGATCGAAAGGATCGAAGTATTGCTTCAAAAAGAGTCGAAAGGATCAAAGTGTTGCTACAAGGGTTAAGAATATCGAAGTGCTATTGTAGAAGATTGAAGTGCTGCTGCAAAGGATCAAGAAGATCAAAATGTTGCTGCAAAGGATTGAGAATATCAAAGTGTTGTTGCAAATGATCGAGAAGATCGAAGTGCTACTGTAAAGGATTGAGAAGATCAAAGTGCTGCTGCAAAGGATCAAGAAGATCGAAGTGTTGCTGCAAAGGATAAAGAAGATAGAATTGCTGCTATGAAGGATCGAAAAACATTGCTGCAAGAGGATCAAGTGATCATGTGATGCAGAAGATGAATAGTAATTGTTCCAGTTACTGATTGTGAAAACTTTCTGTGGCGTATAGATGTATTACCTCTATGTACTGTTGTAATTTTTATCTCTATGTTCTCCTATAGTCTATGATGATGTTGTCAGTATAATAACCTTCTCATTAAAGGGGAGTGTTGAAATATTGTAACTTAAAAGGATATTCTAAATGTATTTTACTAATGTAACCCAAGGGAGATGTTATTATTCCTCCGACGGGGTGTCACTATTGTATTTGGTCATCATAGATTCATGAGGTAAATCCTCCATTTTGTGTCGGGTCTTTAGCAACCTAATAAATAATATAATATATTGTTTTGAGTCTTCCTAGGTGAAGTCGACCCAGATAGTTTAGCGGGGTCGACTTGTCTAGGGTAAAAGTCAGTTGACTCATTGTGTATAAATAGAGGAGTTGTGGTTCTTATTTGAGCACAGACTCACTCACTTGATTAGTGCATAGGAAAGAGAGAGAGATAGAACAAAAGGAGGAGAACACCTATTTTTGGGGTTGTATTTTATACATCTTATACAGAGGAAGTTTTGCCAGGATTTCTTCCCCTTGAGGGTTTCCCTGGATAAATACTGTGTCGATCTTGTAATTGTGTTTCTATCAGTGATTATGGATATGTTGCTGCTATGATTTTGTTTTGAAACACTAATGAATCTAGTCTAGCATATGAAATCTTAAGAGTGTTGGAATGGATTTCATTGCATCACTAAGAGTTCTAGGAATCTAGGTAAAGTTACTTTTGGGGAAATATTGACTAAGGGAAGGAAACAATATAAGAGAATGTTGATATTATTCCTATGAATAGGAATTAGGAATGACAAATTTGGGATTGGGTAGAATTTCTCAAGGTAAGTGGAGAAACAAGACTATGTGAGCAATATGCATGTACATAAAACTCAAATTTATGAAAAAATTGTTGCATAGTCAAATTATCCTTGAGGATAGATGAAAACAACAATTTTACCCAATTGATCAGGTAATATGAAAGATGTTACATGTTGATAATTCGTAAGAGTTGTTTGAAGTAGAAACTGGAGATTTCTTTGCAATTAGATCCATAATTTGTAAATGTTTTGAGCCCAACCTTATGGCTCTTAATTAGGATAAAAATAATTGTTTAGTTTAGGAATGGGTGAAAACTATGAATAAGTACACATATCCTGACAAGTTACCAATCATGCAACCTACTTATCCATTAAGACTTGTCTGTTATGACTTTCCAATGCTTGGTAGGCATGTTCTGCTAAGGATGAAGCCATCATCACGGTTAAGTAAATTTGGTTTCTTTGTGATCTCAATAGCCTACCTGAATCGTCTTCTAGACCAATGATCCACTCGAGCTAGAACCTTATAATTTTCAATCATAATTTGATGTTTGGTTTTATGCACATGATCAGCAAGGGAATATTTTCTAATCCTGTTATGAAAAATATCAGCCTTGTGTTCTTTGAGTGTTGTGTTAATTGTTTTCCTAGTCTCACTGATGTAGGTCATAAAGGTATATGATAAACCCCTTTGTGGGATTGAGGGCTCATCAGATCCTTGACTTTTCTTAGAAATTTCCTAAGATTGTTTGGTGGAGAGAAGACCGTTTTTATGTTTCTATTTCTAAGGAGTCTAGAAATATTATCTATCGTGTCTTGAATGTAGGGTAAGAAGAATTTATGTTCTTTATTTTCATCTACAAGACCCACAATCCTTGGTTGTCTTCTTTTGGGATGTAATGAACACTCTATCTATCTCCTTGTATGAGTAGTCATTCCTTAAAAATACTTTTCAAAGATGATCTTTTTATTTTGCAATGTGATCTTTGTCGGTAATATGCATGGCTCTGAGAATGCGGGTCTTAAGAACTCCTTTCTCTTGACATGGGTGGTGATGTGACTTAGAGTGCAAGTATTGATCAATGTGAATTATCTTCCTATACACATCATGAGTAATTGTACCTTCTTCCCGTCTCTTCATTTTGACATCCAAGAATGGTAGGTCCTAGTATTCCTCTTTCTCCATAGTGAATTTAATGTGGTTGGATTTTTTGTTAAGGTGTTCAACAAATTGATTAAGCTCCTCATCCCTATGATCCCATTTTACATTTGTATTTTCAATGTATCAGAACAACCATGATGACATCAATTTTTTTTCTCAAAATTTTCCATGAAAATATTGGCAACAATTAGTGACAATGGAGATGCCATAACCACTCCGCATGTTTTCTCATATAAATCTCCTTGAAAACTGAAGAAGACTGATCTCAAGAATATTTCAACCAATTTTGTTGTCTCCAGATCTGTAAATTTTTCTATTACTCTGATAGCTTCATTAATGGGAATCATTTTCTAGAGTGAGACTACATCCATTCTTAGAACAATATTATGTTCCTTGATTCTTAGGTTATTGATTTTGTCTACAAAGAATGAGGAGTCTCTAATGAAAGAGATTGTGTTTCCCACCAAGGATTTAAGTTTTTCCACCAAGAACTTCACCAGTTGATATGTGGGAGAGCCCATAGTGTCAAATATCGATCTGAGGGGGTTTGTAACTTTATGTATTTCTAGAATCCCATAAATTCGTGGAGGTTATCTTCCTATACACATCGTGAGAAATCATATCATCTTCCCTTCTCTTCATTCTAACATCCAAGAATGGTAGGGATTGGTATTCCTCTTTCTCCACATTCATGTGGTTAGATTGTCTATCAAGGTGTTCAATAAATGAATTCATGTACTCATCCCCATGCTCCCATTTTACATTGGTATTGTCAACATATTGGAACCACCATGCATGTTGCTTAGGTATTGATGTCGGGGCTTTCTGCTTGAAATTTTCCATGAAAATATTGGCGACAATTGGTGATAGGGGAGATCTCATAGCCACCCTACATGTTTTCTCATATATATCCCCTTGAAAATTGAATAAGGTTGATCTCATACATATTTCAACCAATTTTGTTTTCTTCGGATCTGTTAAATTTTATATTACTCTAACAACTTCATCAATGGGAATCATCGTGTAGAGTGAGACTACATCCAGTCTTAAAAAAACCTCATGTTCCTTGATTATTAGATTATTTATTTTGTCTATAAAGAATAAGGAGTCTTTAATGAAAGAGCTTGTGTTTCCATCAAGGGTTTAAGTTTTTCCACTAAGAACTTCACCAGTTTATATGTGGGAGAGCACATAATGTCAATTATCAATCTAAGGGGGTTACCATATTTATGTATTTTTGGAATCCTGGAAATTTGTGGAGCTTATATTCCTATACACATCATGATAATTCATACCATATTCCCTTCTCTTCATTCTAACGTCCAAGAATGGTAGGGCTCGATCTTCCTCTTTATCCCTAGTGAATTTAATGTGGTCAGATTGTCTATTAAGGTTTTAAAAAAATTGATTCAACTCCTCATCCCCATGCTCCCATTTTACATTGGTATTGGCAATGTATTGAAACCGCCATGTACTCTTCTTAGGTGCTAAGCTTGGGGATTTCTGCTCAAACATTTCCATGAAAATATTAGCAGAAATTGGTGACAAGGGAGATCCCATAACCACCCCGCATGTTTTCTCATATATATCCCCTTGAAAACTAAAGAAGGTGGATCTCATATGTATTTCAAACATGTTTGAGGTCTCTGGATCTGTCAAATTTTCTATTACTCTGACAACTTCATCAATGGGAATCGTCATGTACATCGAGACTACATCCAGGCTTAAAACAACCTCATGTTTCTCAATTCTTAGGTTATTGATTTTGTCTACAAAGAACAAGGAGTATTTAATGAAAGATATTGTGTTCCCACTAAGGGTTTAATTTTTCCTACCAATTTAAATGCCCATACTGTCAACTATCGGTCTGAGGGGGTTACCAGCTTTATGTAGTTTTGGCATCCCATAAATTCGTGGAGGTTATCTTCCTTTACAAATCATGACCAATCAAACCGTCTTCCCTTCTCTTCATTCTGACGTCCAATAATGGTAGGGCCCAATATTCCTCTCTCTCCAATATGAATTTAATGTGGTCGGTGTGGAAATTAAGCCCAAGCTTAGATCAATTGAGCTCATAAATTTGCTTGTAAAACTTGCATAGATTCACTCAAATTGGAGATTGTAAATGGAGCATAATAAAAAATTCTATTGAATAAGTTTATATCAGCCAACCTTATGAAAAAATAGGTTTTCCAAATATATAATTACATCAGATATTCGAATGCATAAGGATTCCATTTGAATCAACACAAAAGCAGGCTTACTAAAAAGTCAAAATACCCCCATAGGTGCATAATACACTTTCGTAAACTAGCAAGAAGGTCATGAATGGGATGAATGAAGTGTATCATTTGATAAGTGATGGAAAGTGGATACAATTATTATTTTTGAAGAGAAAAAGAAGGAGGGTGAGTTGTGCAAAAAACAAGGCAGCCACCTTAAGACTAGCTTTACCTTTTGACTTAAAAGGTGATGAAAATCAATCTAATTCTGGATAAGGAAGAGATACGAACTTCTAAATTGGGTAGTTTGATGGGTTGTTAGAATATTATCCAGAATATTTCCAAAGTGCTCATGTAGGCAGTTTTCCCAAGTTTGACCATAAGGAAGCAAGTGGATGCGAACTAGCTAGTGTAGGACCTAGGAATTTTACCAAAATGATTGAATATTATATCCTAAGTATGGGAATGGGTTTTTATTATTCTAAAACCCCCTCTGAATCCTGAATTATGTAAAATATCATAAATTTATCAAATATATAGGTCCTAGAAACAAGGCTTAGCCACCCTTTACATACTATTTGTCTATACACAGCAAGGAAAGCGAAAAAACCACAAAAGGAAAAATACTCCCTTAAACATGGACATGAACCAAAATTTGTGAAATATTGTCTTCAACCAGTATTCACCATATGATAATATATCCCCAACAGTGATTTGATATTCCTGAAATTCTTCTCAAAAAACACCTTGGTGAAGCTGTATGCAACTTTCTCAAATGACACGCAATAAAGCAGAGCAATGATCCTGGCATCATGCACAAGCCCTATGATGTAGTGCATATGGATCTCTATGTGTTTGGCTCACTTCCTCTGTACTATATCAGTTGAGATTCCAATGGTACTTTGTTTTTCACAATAGATGATTGTAGAAGTCTCATATTCAATCCCAAACTCTCCAAGTATACCCTGGAACCTCAAACATTGAGTAGTTGCATTCATAGATCCTATGTATTATACCTCTGTAGATGAAAGTGCAATGGAAATTTGATTTTTACTTGACCAGATGATTGTCCCATATGCAAGAATAAACAAATATCCATAATTTTATTTTATATTAGTGTTATCACCTTCCCAATCAGAATTAGTAAAACCAACTAACTCTAGGTCATATTTTGCAACATAACGAATCCCATGTGTCCTTGTTCCCTGCACAAAGTGCAAGATTATTTTTGCTTCCCTCTAATGGTTTTCATGAGTATGATCCATGTGTCTATATGCCACACTCACTTCATAATATATAGCAGGTTGAGTATGATTCAAATAAAGAAGACAACCAACCAGTTGCATATACATTGTGTTGTTTACCAATGGAGTGGAATGCACTTCTTCAAGCTTAACTCCTGAAAGGAAAGGAGTCTTACTTGGCTGGAAATACTTAATATTGAACTTGTTTATAAGGTATAAATCATACTTTTACTAATTTACCTTGATTCCAATATATGATTGAGAAATCTCAAGCTCCAAAAATTGGCTCAACAATCCCAAATTTGTCATGGAGAAGGCATGGTTCATTGCATCCTTCAAGGAGGAAATTTATTTCATGGAACTTCCTGTGATCAATAGGTAATAAACATATAAAACAATAATTATAATTGAACAATGAATGAGCTTAAAATAGGCATTTTTGATCAGACTTGCATCTACTATAGTTCTGTGATAGCAGAAAGCCATCAATCTTGGCATACCAAGATCTGGGAGCTTGTTTTATCCCATATAGTGATTTCTTCACCCTGCACACAAGAGATGGATTAGTAACAAAAATTTTTGGGTGCTGCATATATATCTCTTCTTTGATATAACCATGTATAAATTAACTCTTCACATCCATGTGATGTACCTCTCATTGCTTGGAAGCTGCAACGACCAAAACTAGTCTTATGGAGTCCATCTTTAACACTGGTGAAAAGGTCTCATTGTATTCAATTCCTTGGACTTAGGAGAATCCATTGGCCACTAATATTTCCCTATAATTCATAGGAAATCCATAATCAGAATTTTTTTTCTTGAATACCCATTTGCGCTTGACTAGCTTTCTCCCTGGTGGGAGATTGACTAGTTCCCATGGCTCATTCTTCTGGAGTGAATGGTATTCCTCTTCCATGGATGCTTTACATATTAGATATTCTAATGCTTCTCCATATGTTTGTGGATCTGATTCAACCATTAGATAACACTTCTCAGTAAATAATGGGTCCTTGACAAAAATGACACTCTCGAATTGAGATATAGTTCTTCTAGGATCACTAGGATTCCCAGCTTGTTCCCCAACTGCATGAATGGTATTTGATTCCCACTTTGGCCTTGTGGGAGTGTTAGGATATGAAATTAAATAATCATTATCAGACATATCAGAATCATAAATTTTATTAGTCTCTTCACTGACAGTCATAGGTGGTGGTGGTGAAGAGGACTCTCCAATTTCCATTGTTGGCATGGGCTTGTCTTCAAACTAAACACTCCTTTAAATAAAGTATATTTGAGTGCTCATGTTGATCAGATTATACCCTTTGGAATATTTAGAATACACAACCAATAGGCTCTCTTAACTTTGGGGCTCCAAATCCTTTCTCTTTTCTGGTGAAATTCTAGCCCAAGCTTTAGAGGCAAAAATCATAAAATGAGACACATCAGGCTAGTGCCCACTCCAATATTTGAAAGGAGTGATTCTATATATATATTATTGTTAGGTACCCTATTATAGATGTAGTATTCACAATTTATAGCTTCATCCCAACACTTTGGTGGCAAAGTATTAGACTCCATCATGCAAGTAGCCATCTCCTTCAGTGATATATTCTTCCTCTTAGGAACACCATTATGTTGAGGTGTGTAGGGAATAGAGTGTTGCATCTAAAAACATGCATATTCACAATAATGAATTAAGTCATACTTGAAATACTCACCCCCATTATTAGATCTGAGGATCTTGAGTTTCCTTCTCGACTGGTTCTCAACTAGGGCTTTAAAACCATTAAAGAGGTAAAAATCTTATGACTTGTGCTTGAGGAAGTAAACCCAACAGTATCTAGAAAATTCATCTATGAATGTTAGGAGATACTTTTATTGACTCATGGACATATGATAAAAAGGACTAGAATGTCACTATGAATAAGTTCAATGGGTGCTGAGGTTTGCTCATGACTGACTCTCTCATACTTATGCTCTGAGTGTTTTCCTAGAATGCAACCCTGATAGACTCCTTTGGAAAAATTGTTTTTGCAGGGAAACCATATGACCATATATTTGTCACAAAAATCTGAAAGTTATTTGTAATTTAGATTTCCAAACATCTCATGCAAAATCTTGCTAGTTTCATTAGCATGAGTGAGGAGAGAAGAGGGGTTTGAGAAGGGCATGAAGTGTGAGAACTTGTACACTTTCTAACTATGATCCACAAAACCTTTATAAATGACTCTACAATTCAAAATCCCTTACCATAGTATGTGCAATTGCTCATTTCACCTTTACCTTTCTTCTTCTGGGAATTCTTCTTCTTCGAGTTTGAGGACTCCTCATGAGACTTGGAATTGTATCCCTTTTTATCAGGAGGATTCTTATCCTTATTCTTTCCTTTGGAATCCACCTTGAAATCTACATCAACCAAAGCTTAATCTTTGGAAGGTTTGATGGTTCCCATCATGACCAACTTGTCTTGCTCCTGAGTCAAGGATTCCATGAAATCTGCCAGTGAAGGAATCTTCCAGTTTCAAGCTGTCAACTTAATATCATGGAAGGTTAATACAAATAATTAATAGTCAGGGACAAGCTTTGAAAGTATTTCCAATACTATTTTTTCATCCTCCTTTTTGATACCACACTATTTCAACTGAAAAACTAGTGGTTTGAACTTGGAGAAGTAGACTTGTAAGGATTCAAAGCTTCTTGGACTCAATGAAATCAGCTCGTTCTCTAGTTGATGTCCCCTTATTTCATCTACCTTTCCAAATAAAGTTTGAATCTTCTTCCATACTTCATTTGGTGATGTCAATCCATCAATATGGAAAACAAGGTCTCTGAAAATACTGATACACAAGATACCATATGCATCATATCTCCTATTGTGCCACTATGATATTCTCTAGTGCTGCATTAGGCTCAACCTCAGTTGACATGGTGACTCTGTAGAGGCATTTACTCCTCATCAGAATCTCTATTATTTCCTTCCATTCTAAGTAGTTGAATGGAGTTAACATTATATGGTGAGATTGATCAATTCTTCAACAATCGTGCCCTTAAATAGACAAAATGTGCTCCCAGTGAGTGATTTTGATCATGAAAAATCAATAGAATAGGAGAACGATTGAGATACCAATTCTCGGATACCATGTGGAAATTAAGCCAAAGCTTAGATAAATTGAACTCATAAAATTTCATGTAAAACATTCATAGATTCACTCAAATTAATGGAGACTGTAAATGGAGCAAAATACAAACTTCTATTGAATAATTTTATCTCATCCAACCTTATGAAAAAATCGTTTATCCAAATATATAATTACATTAGAGATTCAAATGCATAAGGATGCCATTCAGATCAGCAAAAAAGCAGGCTAACTAAAATGTCAAAATCCCCCCATAGGTGCATAAAACACTTTACTAAACTATGAAGAAGGTCACGACTGGGATGAATGAAGTGTATCAGTTGATAAGTGATGGAAAGTGGATAAACTCATGCTTTTGGAAGAGACAAAGAAGGAGGGCGAGTTGTGCAAAAAACAAGGCAGTTGCCTTAATACTAGCTTTCACTAGTACAAAATGAGGAATTAATGACTAAACAATGTCTAAAATTCGGATATAAACGACTATTTTTGAGTTGAAAACTAATAGTAGCTAATTTCCACTATATTATAGCTTGACTAACTTAGTCGTATTTAACTTAGTCATTAATTGGCTGACTTATTATTCATTGATTTTGTCAATGATGTAGTCAGTGATTTAGTCAATGATTTAGTCATTGATTTCCATAATTAATGACCAAATATACGATTAAATAAACTACTAGATGATAACATATTATTGACTAAGCTAAATACGACTAAACGTTAGTTGCGCTATAGGATACTGGAAATTAGCTAACGATAGTCTTATATATGTGAATTTAGTCATTTTCTTAGTCACAAAATTATGATAGGGCACAGAGGAATAGAACCACCGACCTCCTACCTATAATTAGGCAGGTGCTCTACCATTGAGCTAGCACCCTTTAATATTTTTTATTGCTTGACAATGATGATAGTCAAACAAATTTTGCATCATTCAAGCATATAAAATAATGATTACCAAGTTACTATAGATCCATAATGGACTACCTTGTACTAGTTCTTCAAGTCCTTCAACTGCATTTATTAAGTGAAAATATATTTTTTCACTTAATAAATGCAGTTGAAGGACTTTAAGGACTAGTAAAAGGTAAGCCATTATGGATCTATAATAACTTGGTAATCATTATTTTGTATGCTTGAATGATGAAAAATGCAAAAATCCCAGAAATTTATAGGAATGACAAGCATGCATCCATTATTAAACTATCTACCGAGTCATATAGAGTCATGCTAAGATATCTGAATTTGACTGAAAATTCATAAGTAACTTGAAGATAATGGTGGATGATGCCATGGAAAAGAGAATTTCAGTTTATATAGAAGCAAGGGATGAGCAAATGGTGTCCCAAACTCATCTTCCTCTAATGTGGGCCAAGCCACTATCCCCTGTAAATGAACACAGGTGCATGTTTCTCTCAGGTTCCATGAACATCTTACACAACCTTTAGATAGTTTCAATCATATTTGGATGTCTATCTTAACTTCAAAGGACCAAAACTTGAACTAGTAGATTTGGAAGATTTAAAATATATGTACAAAAGGTATCCACATCTAATAAACCAATACATCATTTACTTATTGCATGATATTAGAATTGATGGACATATTGTTAGACAACATTTGGATATTTTTTATAGGATTTGGATATTCATTCCTAGGATGTATACATAGTAGTAGCCTCAAGGAGTAGTAGCCTCAAGGTGTCTGAAAAGGAGAACAAAAAAAATCTAGCTAAATAGTCTCGGCATGTTGCAGTAGGATGAACAATAAACAAAACAACCCTAGTAAAGGTCATGGTAGGCACCAACAATAACACACTCATATAAAATACCTCAGAACAGTTATCAGGCCACAGATCGAGTTAAGGCATCCCAAGGAACAACCATGGTTCAATCTAGAAGACTTAGCAAAGGTCACAATGTAGCTGAGCAACCCAAAAAAGGTCACGACTTAGTCCAAACAACTCGCACAGGTCACGACTCTGTCCAAAAGGCACACAAAGGTCATGGTTTTTCCCAAACAACCCACAGAGCTCATGGCTATGTCCTAGCAGAGGTCATAGCCTTCCATCCTCCTCGATCCCATTAGTTGGCCTGGATTCGACTTGGTTGTTTCCTTCATAAGATATCGCTGTTAGTAATGTACCCAGAAAAAATTCATGAAATAAGTGGTATAGAGGGACTAGGTGTAGTTCTTAAGGTAGGTAGGTAGGTTTTTTAGAAAAACACTGAAGTGAAGGTAGTGCAATGACATTCCATCTTGGAACAAGTTAACAAATGTGAATGGAAAGTCATCATGACAAAAGGGTCAAGGTACCACACTAGGAGAGGGAGGTGCTAGCATAAGGACCAACAAGGTTCAACACAAGATCAAAGGTCAACAAGAGTGGTCATAACAAAGTGGAAAGGAAACCCTTTCATCCACAAGACCAAGGTGTAACGTCAAGGTATTGAAATAACCCTTTTACCCACAAGACCAAGGTGTCCTATCAAGGTGGGAAAACAACCCTTTTACCCATAAGACCAAGTGTCAAACTTTTATCTTCTCTCTTAAGGTATATAATCCATAGTTGTTATGTATAATAACAATAAGTTTTATCATCACTGTATAAGGAAGGTCCAAACTATGAAACACTTCGAGTGACTACAATGCATCATATATAACATAATTTTCATTCCTTTGAACTTAACACTCCCAAAGGTCACTGTGTTAAGGTTGAAGCATCAAAGGACAATAAATAATAGCCATAGTAATAAATTAATGAACAAGTTAAACTAGCATACATAAAGGAGAAAACAATGTGGTAACATATATAACATAATTTTCATTTCTTTCAACTTAACACTCCCAAAGGTCACTGTGTTAAAGTTGAAGCATCCAAGGGAAATAAATAATAGAAGTAGTAATAAATTAATGTACAAGTTAAACTAGCATACGTAAAGGAGAAAAAAATGCGGTAACATATATAACATAATTTTCATTTCTTTCAACTTAACACTCCCAAAGGTCCCTGTGTTAAAGTTGAAGCATCCAAGGACAATAAAGAGAAACAGTATTACTAAATTAATGAACAAGTTAAACTAGCACATGTAAAGGAGAAAACAATGTGGTAACATATATAACATAATTTTCATTTCTTTCAACTTAACACTCCCAAAGGTCCATGTGTTAAAGTTGAAGCATCCAAGGACAATAAATAACAACAATAGTAATAAATTAATGAACAAGTTAAACTAGCATACGTAAAGGAGAAAACAATGTGGTAACCTATATAACATAATTTTCATTTCTTTCAACTTAACACTCCCAAAGGTCCCTGTGTTAAAGTTGAAGCATCCAAGGAGAATAAATAGAAATAGTATTAATAAATTAATGAACAAGTTAAACTAGCACATGTAAAGGAGAAAACAATGTGGTAACATATATAAGATAATTTTCATTTCTTTCAACTTAACACTCCCAAAGGTCCATGTGTTAAGGTTGAAGCATCCAAGGACAATAAATAACAACAATAGTAATAAATTAATGAACAAGTTAAACTAGAATATGTAAAGGAGAAAACAATGTGGTAACATATATAACATAATTTTCATTTCTTCCAACTTAACACTCCCAAAGGTCCCTATGTTAAAGTTGAAACATCCAAGGACAAGAAATAACTACAATAGTAATAAATTAATGAACAAGTTAAACTAGCATACGTAAAGGAGAAAACAATGTGGCAACATACATAACATAATTTTCATTTCTTTCAACTTAACACTCCCAAAGGTCCCTGTCTTAAATTTGAAGCATCCAAGGACAATGAATAACATCAACAGTAATACAACCCACATATAATACAGTCAGCGACAATGGTTAACGTTAGATAAATTAAAAAACATAGTAAGCTATTCAATCTAATTGGTTAGCATTAAAATTTTATCCTTAGAAAGTGGATTTTTTTTGCACATCAAGATGAAAGCGATCGAACTCATTACAACTACCAACAACCATGCAAATGAATTTCTTAGAACGATAACACTAGTAAACAGGAAAAACGATACAAAGTTAGGAAATCTTAGGATTAAGAAAATATAGCAGCAGTAAAGACTGACACTCATTAAGTTTTCCACACACCAAATTAGGTTGATTTGTATAACCTTGATATGTTTCTAGGAGGTATAGATCTCCCTTGAACTGCAAATTAAGAAAATGTTTAAACCATAACATACTCAAATTGACTCAATAAATCTGTCTATGACAATTAAATAATGAACATCGACCCTTCAAAACCAAATAAATGGAAAAATAAAAAAGCTATTAATAAGCCATCGACCTTAAACATTATACTAATGTGTTTGTTACGGTAAAAAAAACAGAGTTCGTAGTCATTCAATCCTTCTTGCAGACAAAAGATCCTACCAAAAGATATTGCATGTGAATTTTTTGCAAATTCAAAATTTGAAAGATGCACAAAATTCATATAAAAATCCACAACAAAATAGTATGCAAAATTGGGTTGCCCAAAAGCTATCAATTGATTGGCATTACTTCTCAAAAAAATTTGAATCAATGTTCCTACATTTAAGGCCTCATTTAGAATTCCAGCAAGAAACAAAAAACTTCCCTAATACCAATATTTTGACATCAATATACCATAGACAATTTACATGGAACATATTTACCTTCTCTATTTGTTGCACTCAGATTTCCTTCATGTTCCTGAATTAAAATTTCATCTCTAGATCCCAACCTTGTACTTTGTAAAATTGCTCCTTTGTCATCCTACTCTTCTAAAACCATTTCAAATTCATATAAAGGATCTTGACTTATACATCTAAGGAGTAGGATCCACTAGAATTCATTTCAACCCTTCATAAATAGGCTCACTACCCTCTAAAATTGAACTAAGATATTATGAGCTATAAACTGGATCTTCCTTATTGTCAGAGAGTGGAACAACCCCACAAGAAAGGGAATTGGTATAAACAAATTCCCATAGACCCTCTACTGGCTTACAATGAACTAGACTTGTTGACGTTTCTTGAAAAGAACTTCTTTCCGCTACTTGCTGAATTTTGGAAGTCTCTTCTATAGTACATAGATCAATATAAGTTCAATAAAGACATTTGAACTTTGTGGGAATAAAAATTGTGCATCCAAAACTGCATTTTCAGCTGCTATCTCACCTTTATATTTTACAGGATTTTCATCAGCTCTGGTTCTCCCAATCAATAACTCTTCAATAAGTGTTTTATCAAGCACATTAGTAGATGATATATTTAATTCATTCAAACAACTGAAAGAAGCAACCCTTCTCTTACCACTAACATCTATTTCACCATCCAATTCATTGGCTTCATCCATATGACTTGCACGATATGCATCTTCAATGTTATGCTATGATGATTCAAACAAACTTTGACATGGTGGTCTCTAAAAATTTAGATTTTGATGTGAAATAGCAGACAAACTGGTATCAGTTGCAAGTGGAGCACCAGTTGTTGAATCAAATTTTGATAAATGAAATGCTTTCATAAGTTCTTCAACTTCTTATTCATCACCCTTCCTTTCCCTACAGTCATTAGGAGTTGAAAAAGTAGAGCCTTCAAATGAACTTATCAATTAAAATGAATTTGTATTAGAAGCTTGTAGATGATTCTATAGGTTTCCAAACACAAGTTGATATAAACTAGTGGGTGATGAGTGAATCTAATATTATAAATTTCTCATCACATCCTGAAGCAGTTTCTTATTCTCGAGCTATTGGTGTGCAACCTAGTGTTGTTGATGATAGTAAGTTGGGACTGACTTTGGTGCTAATGCGACATAGGTCCAAGAGAGCAAGCATTGGTAAACGTTGTCCAAGGAGGACATTTAGAGTTTTTTAGGTTGAGGTTCTTGTACAAGCAATTGAAAAGATAACAACAGAAATGTGTGTTATTTTCCTTTTTACTACTTGAAGTGTGCTTAGAGATAATCCATACTATATGACAAAAATCTCCTTTGGTTTGTTGAAGGTGTAGATAAATTAAGTTGCATGAGTTTGATCATGCCAAGCACCATATCTTTGTTGATTTAAAGGTTTTCATCTACTCCTTTTTGTGGTGCCTTTCTTTTGGAGGAACAAAGTTGTAAAAGCGAAATATAGGTTGTCTACACAATCAAATTTTAAAAATAACACTAGCAACCAAATTTCTGTTTTTTCTTGTGATTATATTTCTTGGTATTGGATTTATTTTTTTAACTTATTTGTTGTTTAAGTGATTGTTTAAGATGTCACTCTATATAAAAACCTCCAAATTCAAAACGTTCTTCATAAAATAGGGTATGAACCATGTGAAAAATACTCCAACGGGATGATCTTGCTAGAAGACAAGTCCTAGAGGGCTGAAATGTTAAACCACAACCATTAGATCCATAAAAAAGTCTCCACAGGTCTGATAGAGTGTGATGGAAGGATTTTTTTAAGGTTTATGCATAAAGATATGCTTAGAATTTTTGTTTCCATGACCTCAAGACTGCCTACATTCAAAGTTAAGGGTTGCATATTGTTGTTCTAGGGCACAAAATGCACCGAGATCTGAAATGATGGTTGTTAGAAGGATGAGACAAGTCAGTGTATGTCTACATTTCATGTTTAGGACTGTTTATACCTATTTTACCCATGACTTTTGTCGAAGAGTTAATAATTAGGGCTGCAAAATGCCTATAATCAACCCAAAATTAAGTTAGAAGTGCTCATATCTATTTTTTATAGTTGTTTACACTCTCCTTACTGTCAAACATTTCCTTTTGAGGTCTGAAATTTACCTATATTTGTATTTTAGCATTTAGGTCCTTTTATACCTTGTTTCATGACAAAAAAGCGCCCAAAATGTTGTTTGAAAGGCAGATTGGGGCTAGAACATGCCCAAACCACTGATTGGATGTTGCATGGGGTCTGAACTTCAACCAAAATGTTGTTAAACGACCCAAAATAACTGATTTAACATAGATCTACTCCATTCATGCCCAGATTTTAAAATAAGGTCCTTTTGTTCCTTGCCACTATTGTTATAAGGGTGTAAAAGGAACAAAAAATACCCAAAAATTACCACAAAGTTGTTTCGGGAAAAATATGCCCAGGAATTACAACCAACATCAAATATTTAGGGCTATTTATGGTTAGTTGATGACATGACATTCCCCAAATGTGCTTAGAGGGTCAAAACTATTCATGGTTGTGGTTTGATGTTATTTTAGGACTATTAGGGGTTGAGGTATGCTCAAAACAGAATTAGTTGTGCTTAGATCTGATGGAACCTCTTCAACACTATTGTTCACAGATTCATCATGAATAATAACCCTAAACTCCTCTACATTGCTAGTACAACCTTGCTCATGATTTAAACATTGATATTTTTAGGCTTGCTTATGACTGCTACTTGGGAGAATGGCCTAAAATAATGCCCATATTTGAAAGAGGAGGTTGTTTTAGGGATAAGAAGCACCAAGGATTATGGTTGGGATTGTTTTCATCCTTCTTACTTTCCAAGATGTTGAATTTAAATATGTTGTGACCATATATCTTGCTCAAAATAGTTATAGTAACAATTATTGATAAATTTCAATATTCTGAAACTACTTCCATACTTCAGCAGGAAATTATTAAGTTCTAGGGACTGCAACTCCTTATTTTTCCTTGTCGTGTCTCTTTACAAGGGAAATAGGAGCTCACAAACTATGTTTTAATGGAGCTTTGTCTTTTCAAGTAAAATTCTTCTAAGTCAAACAAAAAAAATTGCAAATGAAAATGGACCAACAAAAACTAGAGTGCAGTATATACTTCAGACATTCACAAAACTTTTCAAATAGAAATATATGGGAAAAATCGGATTTCATAAAACATTATGTTAAATCTTTCCTTATTTTTGTCCCCATTGTATAAAGTTACCATAAAAAAACAGGTTATCTTCCTACCATACAATCAATCCATCAAATTGCAATATCATAATACATAATGGCTAAAAACATTGGCAATACCTATTTCTATTGGGCGTGCTCCTGATGTTGATAGCAAGAAGTATTCTGAGAATACTATAGGAAGTCAAAATTTAAATATAAGCATAACACTTATCAATGGCTTAAAGTTTATATACCACAATATTGGATTCATAAAAATAACTTTATATAATAATAAAAAGGGACCTAACCTGACCCTATTGAGGTTGTTGTTGCGATTGTACCTAATTTTGTGATGGTTGTGCATAATACTGTCCATATAGATTATGAGAATGTTGTCAAGCCATGGATTTAATTAAGAACCAAAGACATTATTTTATGAATACATAAAATTATGTGAACACTTCAATGACATTAGATATTGAGGAAGAAAATAAGCCATATTTTGCATAAAATAAAATATTGGCAATAAGAAAGAAAGAAAAATATCCAATGCCATTACACATGTTACATATGTGCAAGATATAGAAAGGAGTTCCTTTACCATCCTGATATTGTGGTTGGAGCATAGATTGTTGTTGCTGCATTTGTTGTTGATATGGTTGTTGTGTTTGTTGATGATAACCATCCAGTGAATCCATTTGGTTGAACATGTTATATGTAGCCTGTTGAGGTTGATGTTGATAATATGTATGTACATATGCACAAATCACACTTTCAACTGTAAACATATAAACATTCACAATAAGACATGCTATGTTAGACCACACATGCCCAGATTTAGATGTAGTAGTGCAGGTAAATTTTAACAAAAATAAACTTTAGTACATAATCATGAATTCACTATACACAATTAGCAAATGAGAAAACAAAGTCATATTTTCAAAAGGAAACAATATAAAAGAGAGTAGTTTCAACTCAAGTAGTATATATTACATGCCAAAAGAGAAATAAATATATAAATGGAGGGAATCTAAACATCTAATTCATATTTACAATTAGAAGTGGAGGTTCAGTGTTAACCACAACTAATCAAATACAACTTTGCAGGAATAAATACAACTAATCGCAAGGTTCATATCATATGAATGGAGCATAATATTGTTTTGGTGCATCTTGGATTACAACTAGATGTTCATGAGCAGGTGTCCCCTCATTGTGAACTATAGCAGGAAGATGATCAATCGTTGATTCTTTTTTGTCAGCTAGCCTTCTCGTATTTCCGTCTCCTGAATGTGACTATGTACCTCCTCAACAACATGATTATCCACCACTATTATGGATTGCTTGGTCACACCATTCTCAGATACTAGTTTAGACTCGAAAACTATACAGGGAACAATAAAAAATATAACATTGAAAGATATTTCTTTGAATAAATACAGGGAACAATGTAGAAAATTTTATAAATTATAATCATGTTACATGGATCTGAGAAAGGAACTTCAACAGTATGTTCTACATAGCCATTTATCAAAATAATATTTTCCTTCGGTTCTTGTGGTTCTTCATTGGCATACTTAAATATATCATTCAATACAAAGTACCCCTTCTCCTGAGGAGCTAGGAAAAAGGATTGTGTGAACATGTGTGTTCCACTGTTTCCAAAGGTAAGTGATTTGGTTACTAGAACCAGTAGTCCATTTTTGTAAGAATATTGTGAATCAAATGTATTTATCAGAGGCTTGAACCCACTATAATCCACAAACATTATCTGCTTATTGATACCATAATACACAGAAAGCATAAAACATAAATTAACATAAACATAAATTATTTTTATAAACAGTCCCTTGAAGTATGTATACTCACAAACTTCCTGTGAAGATAAAAGTTTATTGACGGAGAAACAAGTTTACACAACGACATTATATTCCATGAAATATTATGATGTACATTTAGGTTTACCTCCATATTAGTTAATGTGATCATTTGACCATTTGGGACTAGTCGACCAAGTAAGTTGCATTCCTAATAAAATTTGTGTACCATTTGAGGAGACATAATGAGAGCATTGTAATACTGGGTCATGAATGCATTCCCAACTTGGAAACACATCGCATATAAAAATTATAAGGATTTCAACTCAAAAAAAGAATATATTGCACAATATATATTTAACCAATACCATTCAAAAAACACCATTTGTGGATTAGGAACCAGATCTATGCCTTGTTGTACGACCATTTATCATGTATTCAAATTAAGAAAATATGAAACTTCCTTTGAACTAATTATAAATAACTAACAAGCCCAGTTACTGATTTTCATAGACAAACATGTCCAGATTGCAATATAAATCCACAATGTGTTCAAACTTCACATGCATGAATATACAAATGAAGATACACAATAATGATCCTAATTAAAACAACTCAAATTGTAAGGTGTTTGTACCCAACAAAAGTATGTACATTTCCAACAAAATAGATACAGTTTGATATAATTCACAAAGAGATACAACATTGAATAATAAGAACCCTACCAAAATATTGGACCATCCCATCTACCTATGAGGACTTAATTTTAATGAATTATTTACATATTTTTGGTTTAGGAATTTTGTCAAGCACTTAATTGATAACAAGGCTCCATTACTACTATAGAGTCACCCTCTTAGCTTGGTTGGGTTTTGTTAGAGTTTTATTATTACTTTGATGGTTATGATTTAGTCCTTATGGCATACAAATTAAACATAAATAATACAGACTGTAGGAAACAAGATTTTTATAGCATCTGACATTAAAAGACAACCACCATAATTCAAGAGATAACAATGAAACTATAACAGTTTATTATAAGCTTCTACAACAATAATTTAAAGTGAATAAAATCATATCTTTTTCATATTCTAAGATGTATATTTTAGTGATGTCGTAGAGTCACTTTCAGTGGATCATTTGCCTCCCAAATCCCCCACAAGCTTCCTAAAACATACCACATAATGGCTGAGTGCAAACAAACTACTAATTA
Organism: Pseudotsuga menziesii; assembly: GCA_001517045.1. NCBI lineage: Eukaryota > Viridiplantae > Streptophyta > Pinopsida > Pinales > Pinaceae > Pseudotsuga > Pseudotsuga menziesii. Next base: position 673,122 of record LPNX010777770.1, on the reverse strand, counting down.
ATCTCAGACTTAATCCACCAAGAGTTATGGAACAAACATTAATTAAAGCAAAGAGAAATATATTTGGTCCCATGTTTCCCACAATGAAAAGTCACAAAAATATGCAATGTTCCTCTTGAATATCCATGAAATGTAACTATGGAAACCTCTTTATATTTAAAGGAAAACTCAATCACTAGTGTAAATCACCCTCCACTCTTCTCAATGTATATTCCAATAGTGCATAATGAAGGAGGGAATTTTTTTGGTACCTTGTTCAGTTGACAACCTCACTTACAATAAGTGCCTTTCTAGATCTATGTGAGATGCCTTGAGCATACAACTCAACTAGGAATGTACAGTCCCTTTAGCTATTACAATACAAATGTAGATGAGTGGTGTCTTCTTTCTGTTCTAGTGGCCTCTCTTTATCTCTCTTAGATGGGTGGAAATGGCCACTACTTGCCTTAACCTCGAGTTCATATTAGCTCACTTAATTTTTTGGATTCCAAATAGAACCTATAGTATGCTCATTTCCCTCTCTTACCATGGGTAGTTGCGGGAAAATCTTTCTTGTCTATTGTGGATTGCCCTAAAAAAAATTGTATCCCATACAATAGGGTTGTTTTCCTCTGTGGGAAGTATTTACTCATGTAAACATGTAGTAGTGAAAAACATATAGTGTTTTTAAGTAAAACTCGCAATACTCTAATTGGAATATGATCATAGAATTTATCATTATAAAAAGGGGTTTTCATTTCCTTTTCTCCCCTTGACAGGTTGTACACAAGGAAGACCCTCATCATTTTATGCATATTGTTATCTAGATATGAATCTTCTCTTTCATGATTATTGTCTACCTCTCTTCACTACTCTCTCCGTAATCCCCTTTGTGGAGGTTCTACCTTTTTTTCTTTTACAAATACAAATGTGGAGTAAGTGGCCTAAGCTCTCAAATAAAATCTCTTTGGGTCCAAGGAAATTTCAAGTGGTGATCCATCCATGAATGTTTAGTAGAGACCCTCTCTCACACTTGATCTAATTTGGATCCCATGCTTTGCTCGTGTCTTGGCCAGTGCTCTGATTTAGTCTTACAGTCACTAGTAATTAGTCAACTCTTACATATACCAGAAACAAAAAAAAACAGGAAAATTAATCAAATTCCATTTGTCCAAATATAGTGTCGTTTGCTGGAAAGTTAAGAGAAATATCATAGATTTCCAGCTGAGCTGATTCTGAAATAAATGAAAAGTCAACTTGAAGAAACTAATTTACAAACCAATATTGAGCCAAAGTTTAAATTGGGTTTGAAATCAAACGTGTAGGAAACCAAAAACTTGGAAGATAATTGTGTTGTCATAAGACCTTGTTGAAAAATCAAAGTTAGAGGAGTTTTAACACAAGTAGTAAACTTTAATGCATGAACATATAAACTCAGTTTCAGAATAGTACTGCTTGATAAAATTTCAATTGTAATAAAACAAAACATAATTATCATCTCTTTCAACTTAATGCTCCATTAGTCACTGGGTTAATGTTGGTCCTTGAGAATCATCAAATTCCATGTACAGTAACAACATGATAAAATAATGTACAGTAGATATGAGTGGTAAGGAATCATAACCAATATTTGAATCATCCTTATGCTCAGATAATTTAGGTTGATCTTGTCACCGAAGGGACAAGTCAACTAGGAAAACAATTTACGTACCTTAAGAGAGAGCCTGCGCTGACAAAGGACACATAGACATGCTGAGTAAGGATGCAGTCACATAATGCAAAGACACACAATCATACTTTACACAATCATCCTTTACACAACTATACTCTACACATTCAAGCTGGATAACTATAGTCCACACATAAAAAGAAGCCCGCTGGGTAGAACCCCAGAGTCCTGATGGGAAAGGCCAGCGTCTGCACATGAAGGATGAACCCATAGTAATGATGGGAAAGGGCACAATGGTAATGCTAGAAAAATGATCATGTTTGTGGTGGATAATACCCACACACTAGAACCAAGCGTTGGAGAAGACCCACAGTCCACGCATGTGCAGTAGTACATGTTCATGCAAGTGAAGATACAATCACAAGGAGAGAGCCCGATCACACTAGAAGAGGGAGTCACACTGGAGGAGACATCACGCAGAGGGCATATTGGTCATGTGGATGAATATCACAGTCTATAGTCACTCTGAAGGGGGAGGTGATCACGCTGCAAGGAATGGTCATGCAAAGCAAGATCATACTCTACAGTCACGCTACATAGTATACAGTCATGTGGGAAAGGACACACAATCACATTCATGCTGGAAGAGTTCACATCCCAAACTTAGGGCACAAACTAACAGCCCATCCTCATGACCCGATAAGGAGAAAAATACATTCCATGTCTAGCAAAGAAAACAGGCGGAGGAACCCACGAGAAAAGGGCCACAGACAAGTTAGGCAGAGACCACACAGATGCACCCACGGGATAGGGCCATGGAAAATCTGGGTAGAGATGACCTGATCCATTCATGCAAAGAACATGAATCCATGGGATAAACCTGGCACACATGCAAAGGGAAGAGTGAACCTAGAAATTCACGTGTGGAGCATGAAGCCACAAAATAATCTAGGCATGCAATCAGAGGGAAGAGGGAACCCGGTCCAACGAGAAGCCACAAGAGAGTAGAAGATCATTCACCTGAAAGTTATACCACATGAAGTCCTAGTCATACAAAATCAAATATCCCAATCACATGAAATCAAAGAGCCCAGTCATTTGCAGATCATAGAGTAATCCACAGAAGAACTTAGTCACACGAACAGCTGAGTAATTACATTGAGCAACATCACAGGAGGATTAGACAAACCATTTTGATGCATGTCATGTTTACATTAAACCTTTAATTTATAAGGTTTAAACATTAATAAAATGGTCCAAGTAAACAATCAAAGGTTCAAAGGTTTTGATAAAAATAACTTAGGGTAGAATCAAAGGTCCAATGGTCATAGCATAAAACAAATAAAAAGTTCAAAGGTTTAATCATAAAGTATAAAATGGACCAAAGGTATTTATTAATAAAACCATAAAGGTTTTATTAATAAAACCATAAAGGTTTTATTAATAAAACCATAAAGTAAACATTTATAATAAAGTCATAGAGTAAATGGTCCAACCAAAAGAATAGTGTACCAAAGAAACCCATAAGGTGAGAGTCATCATGACAAGGGTACACACACAATAAGAGTGCTAGGACCATGAGTCAACAAAGTGGGGCACAATAAAACAACCCACAAACCCAAAAGATTAGGTTGAACCATATAAGGTGTACAAACAAGACCAGTAATCTTTTCTCTCTCTCAAGGTACTTTGTTTTATATATCATCAATGTATAAGGGGAAGAACCAAACCGGATGGTATGAATATTTGGCCCTCAATACTGCTCCTAAGGATTAGATGCCAATGACATCATCAAGGGGTGTCCATTCCCTTGAGAAGAAACCTATCAGTAACGATTAGGAGAGAGGACATCATCTTCCATTCTTAAAGAATGGCTCTCAGCTCTAGGATGAGTTTCAGTCCTAGACTGAATCAAATTCCTGGTAACTGACCAGGTGCCTCAATTCTCCCAGAGAATGTCCCTGAGAACTAGGTTGAGTCCCTAGTCCTGTACTAGGTTAACTTCCTGGTAATTGAACAGGTGCCTCCATTCAATGAATGGCCCTCAGATCTAGGTTGAGACCCCTAGTCCGAGACTGGATCAATTTGCTAGTAATTGACCAGGTGCCTCTATTCTCCCAAAGAATGTCTCTCAGTACTAAGTTAAGTTTCAATCCCAGACTGAATCATGTTAATCAACTCCTGGACCCTAACCAGGTCCTCCATTCTCCTAGAGAATGGTCCTCAGTATTAAGCTGAGCTTCAGTCCCAGACTTGAAGTTGATCAACTACCTGCATGACCTACTTGGACAATGTGTCCCTAGTCCCAGACCAGAATATGTATCTTCCTCTAGCTATAGGTTCTAGTTAGGCATTGTGTCGCTGGTCCCAAACCATAATACCCTAGATGCATATAGGTTCCCTATCCACATGTTATATCTAATTTTACCACTCCAGGTGAATCACACTTGTATGGCCTTTCCCTGTCCCTCTGTAGACTCCTTAGACCCCTTGGACCATTTTTTGTCCTTTGATGTTTCCTAGAACATCCCCATAAACATTTGAAAATTGTTATACGCGACTTTTAAACCCCTAATCGCATATATACGTGGGTTTGACCCCTAAAACTGCGTACATCAGGATGTGTACAAAATCCAAATCCTTTTGGAGTTTTCCTTGACATGGATCCAACTCACTTGTCTCCTGGCCTTCCATATAACTTGAGATCGCTCAGATTCAACCTTTCATTACCCCTTTGAAAAGCTATATAAGGAACTCTTTGGATACATTGAAGGCATAAGAGAATTGAGAGCAAAGAAACTATAGTCCATTGTTGTTGAAACTTGTGCTTGAGTCTGCATCCCTTTGTCCCTTGGAGCACTTTTGTGTTCTTCCCAAGCTTGCCTTTTTCTTGTGAGCTTGCTATAGAGAGATGGAGGATTGAGGTGGTGGAGGCCCAAGTGGGGGATTTAGTTTCTCTGATTCGCAGACGTGCCGATAGAGGTTGTATCCATTGTAATATCTGATGTTATATTAATAGAAATATCTTTTCCTGTCCAATAATGTATGTTTGAATGAATATTTTATCCATGGATGATTTCAAATGCTTATACATTGTTGATTATATATGCTAGAATAGATCTAACACCAATATATATAGTATGCTTGTATTGTTTACTTGTTGTTGAGGAAGTGATTAATCAATTCAAGCTGAAGTTGGAAAGCTCAACAAGGATCTACTTCAACCGTCTGGAATAAGGTACGAGGTCTGATCCTTTAGTATTAGATATTTGATTTCTATTGCATATTGGAAATGATTGATTCCTGGAGTCAATTTTTCTGTTGTGGTACCCCAAGCCATAGGAATTTCTCTCCGTAACAGAATTGGCGACTCCGCTAGGGAGTTCCTAGTAGTTGTCATTTGGGGGTTTTCTATTGGCATTCAATGACTTTGATATGCTTTTTTTCTCTTGTTTCTGTGTCGGGTCTGGGGGCATGTTTGTTTGGTAGTGCCTGATTGGTGTGAAGTTTGTCTCAGCTTGTCTGTTTGCCTTTATTTTTATGCACCTTTCTTCCTGTACGCGAGTTTTTAACTCACAGTCACGTATATACATGGGTTTCACTGCTATTTCCGTGTACACATGCGGGTTTACTGCGAACAGTCACATATGCCCTTAGTTTTTCCTTCTAGAGGAAGATGGACTGTTGCTGGGTGAATTTTGATGATTGTTGAGTCTCCTTTGATACTGCTAGAGTCTGTATACACCTCTATTTCAGACTAGAGACGTTTTTGTTAGGGTAAAATTTGTTTTTGAAGAATGTTCTTGTCATTGCATTTTTTATTTTTTGTTTTGGGATTAGTGCATTAGATTTATTTTACCTTAGTACTTTGCTTGAGTGCTGCTTAAGTGTGCTTGCAGAGTTTGGGGGATGTAGAACCATTCTTTTGCTTTAGTATCTCATTTTTATTTCAAAAAATCCAAAAATATTTGATTATCATTATGCATTGCATCTTGCATTTTGCATAGTACTTGCACTAGAGTTGCTTTGGAGTATTAGTTAGGATTTCATATAGGAAAGTTTGCATCTATCATTCGAAGAAAATTGTGCATTTCACGTAGTAGCATACCCTGTTTTTCATGGACATAATGCATTTGCATTGATTGTTAGGTGTGCATTTTGCTTCATGTTGTGTCATAACGCCATTAGTTGCACGACCATATACATTTTTTGAGTAATAAAGCCAATTAAAATCAACGCTTAATTAAAATGAACTACACTATTTTATTTGATAGGGTTCACCAACAAGATTAGGTTTTAGGGTCTTGGAATAGTTCATTGTGAGTAAATTCTCCAAGACCACTAAACAACAACATGTATGTGTCTGTCCAGGTGAGTGTGTGAAATTCCTTGGTATAACCAGTGTTTTTCAGGATCCTCCTCTCAAAAGGGAGTTAATCACGAGGCAATGTGAGCGGTTATTGATTGGGATGATCCCTAGTCATAACTGAGTAGCACCAGAGATATTTCCAGGATTGTATTCGTATCTGGGGGCTCTTTCGAGAGTTTCGGGCTTTGCTACCCTACCCATACGGTCAAAACCGCCTGCGACTGTCCGCCTGAGCATTGATTATATTGAGGTGACCTTAGTGGGCTTACCTAGGATATCGAGGGGGTACTCTGGAAGGGTTATTCTGCGGGTGTCCTGGCCAGGTTGGGGTCGGACAGCACAGTCACTATATTCGTTGAAGCTGAGGGCCACAATAATTGGTTACGTACCTCCGCTTGTTGTGTATGGGAGTCTCAAGCCTCTCTTAGGTGAGACATACCTGCTTCACTCAGGAGCTCACTTATCCTACCCTTGATTTCTTGTGTTTGGCTTTAGATTTTATTGGTGTATGCTCTGTGCATGTTAGCTTGCCTAGGGTTTGCGTAGATAGAGAGTCTTTTATATTTTTTGAGTCATTGTGGATTCGGGTGCGGCTCCTCATCATTCTCGTCGTTTAGCAGGACTTTCACCTTCTACATTTCCTCTTCCTTTGAGAGAGAGTGATAGACAGTCCAAGAAAACCACTTTGCACATTGATTCACACACGATGGGAGACCATGTTGAAGGTATTCCTGAACCACCTTCTCCCATTCAAGTGGAAGATGGGAGTTTACTCCTAACTATGATCCTTCACCTGATTTGATTGAGTTAGGTCCTGTAATTTTTGAGATAGGTACTTTTCATGATAGACCTACTTACTCTAGTGTTGATCCCCCATTGACCCATCGCCAATATGGAATGCCAGAAGATGATGAGACTCATTTTGAACCCGCGAGCACTAGTTATGGTAGTCATGGTATGTCTGGTTTTCCCACACATGATTTGGAATTTCATGTCAAGTCAAAGTTTGAGCCTAGCACTATGCCTGGGAGCACTCTCATTCCTTACCATGCGGAGAGTTTTGGGAGCACAAGTCACATTGCACCTTCCATCCTGGCGGTGGAAGCTACATCACATATTCCTCCTAGGTCTAGGGTTAATGATCCTATTAGGATACTAGATCTGAGATGAGTGACTATAGGGAATAACACATACGTAAATACACAGGTCCCTTCATCCTTTGTCGCTAGTTCTTCGAATGTTCACCCTCCACCTCATTCACGTGGTCCTTCGGGCCGGAACGTTGCTACGAGTCATGTCCGTACTGCGGTTACTTGACTAGTTTTGTCTCAGGTTCAAGTACCTCCCGTTGTTTCGAGAGGTCATGTTCATACTTCTAGAGGTCATATTACTACTTCTGGAGCGTATATTCCTACTTCTGAAATGTATATTCCTACTTCTAGAGTGTATATTCCTACTTATGGAGTGTCTCATGGGACATCTCATGCGATGACGTATGGACCTTATCATGGGACGCGGTATGGATAGGGTTATTCACCTTATGGATACGGGTATCATCAACCTGCTTACCCTCCAAATTATGGCTTTGTAGCTCCGAATAGTCAAGGTACACCACTCTATGGTGCTTCCATGCCACCCTATATGGGTCAAACGGGAGGAGGGAACTATGGACAAGGCCATGGTGGTTATGGTAATCACACCTATGTGAATCAGAACTATCAGGGAGCAGTCCATCGACCTACTCATCCTAGGCTCCCTTTCCTTGCAACGTTAAATCTTCCTGACTTGTCGAGATTGATGAACGATCTTGTAGCTCATGACCCGACTTGGCCGGCTGTCCCTACTAAGCTTCCCTCGGACATACCCAAATTCGAGGGTAAACCGGGAGAGGATCCGAGCGAACATGTTACTACCTTTCACCTATGGTGCTCTTCAAATTCCTTACACCAAGATTTGATCCATTTAAGGTTGTTTCAACGCACCCTTATAGGGCCCACCGCAAAATGGTATATAGAGCTACCTACAGGGGCATTCGCTTTGTTCGATGACCTAGAGATGACTTTTCTTAACCACTTCCAGCTACTAGTGCGTTATGACGTTGGTACAGAACTCTTGACGACATTTTGACAAGATAAAGCCACACATATCTCGGATCATATCCAAGAATGGTATAGACGGAAGAGGTTGATTAAAGCCTTTATACCGCCGGAATTCCTCCTCGAATGGTTCCTCAAGTCGTTATTGCCTTATATAGCGAAGGATGTTTCTACATCCAGAGTGCAGAATGAGGAACAAGCCATTTTTAGGGCATAGGAACTGGATTTGATTTATGCTCAATCCGGTTTGTTATATGAGATCATTCCCAATGCTCCGTGTTCTAGTTTTGACCCCAAAGTTAAACCTGGACCACATGCCAATGGCATTGTTGGTTGAGCGAGTGCTAAATCTGTAGATTCAGTTGCAAAACAAGTCAGTCAATTTTCAATCAACCAATATGCTTCAAGACAAGCCATGGCTTCGTTTCAACCCACCCAAACAACGAGTGTGCTTTTAGTACAATCGTCGGACCAAAAGGGTAACCAGCAACCCGGAAGGAATTAAAATAAGGGTAATAAAAATCATAAGGGTGGGAGTAGGAATGAAAATGCTAATAATAATGACAAGAACACCTTTAATGCTAGGGGGGACAAGCAAGCTAAATGTAAGGCTAAATTTCCTTGCAAGTTGTGTAAGGAAGATCACCTCACTTACTTTTTCCCTCGTATCAATGAAGCCTCGAGATTCTTAGCGCAGGGCCTAGCTATGCTGACTAACCCTTTACCTCACAATCAAAACATGAACTCGAGGACCCATGATCAGTCTGGTGGTGATCAAGATCCGTCAGAGGGTAGTGGTCATGGTTGCTTTAACATGGTACGTGATGCAAAAGTTGTGACCCATGCGAAGGACTATGGTTCGTCACAACCTAGCCCAAGAAAGGAACCTGATCCACTAGGGACTCCTTTGCGTATTGAAAAACCTGTGGATAAACCTGAAGTTGTACCTCGCATTCCGAAGGGAGTCCTTAAGCGTTCGTGGCACAATCCTAATGCCCGAGCAGCCTAGAACTATTCTGTTGTCGAGGATTTGGGCCACACTCCTTGTGCGATGTCTACATTAGAAGTGCTTCAGAGTTGTCCTTCGTAAAGGAAGGCTTTGCTCTCTGCCCTTGGTGTGAATGATGATAATTCTTCCTCCGTGATTAAATTTGAAACTGCAGGACTTCAGCCTCGCTTGCCTTACTATGTGTCTCTTTTGATTCATGTAGAATGTCTCAATATGACTGTCAAGCTCATTGTGATTGACGGAGGCGTTGCTGCTTCTGTGATGTCTTTATTGTGCTAGAAGGGTTTAGGTTCCCCTGAGTTGTCTAAATCTACGACCAGGTTAACTGCGTTTGATGGGAGATCATTTAGGCCGCACGGGATCCTTCCTTCCCTTAAGGTCCTTTTGGGAGGGAAGACCGTTGCGATTGAGGTCAAGGTGGTTGATGCGCCCCTTGACTACAATCTCTTGCTGGGTAGGAATTGGATGTACAGTATGCAAGCCGTAGCTTCTTCCCTATTTCACGTTGTATGCTTTCCATTTAATGGGAAGATAGTTACGATTGATCAAATGTCATTCAAGAATCCGTTGGTTACCGCATCTTCAGGAGCTTCGATCCTGATTGTAGAACACTCTCAGCCGGCAACTGGAAGTGTGGGTGTGGGCATGTATCCATCCCTCATGGGAAGCTTTAGTTGTCCTGCACCTATCCTTATGATAGGGTCTAGTTTCGGTGAGGCTTCGACATCTGTGAGATCGGTGTCTTTTCGCATGAGTCATATGGAAGATCCTTGGATTCTTCCTACACAGAATACTTCGAGTGAGCCCATTGCGACAGATGTGCTGTTGCCTGCAACTATGGTATCTTATCAAGCTAATCTTGAATGTGTTGCAGAGCCTAGTCCTTCCTCTTCACGAACGGAGGAGGAGGACCCATATGTGCTTCCTGCATGGGCAGTACAGTCTTCTCATGTGCACAACTGCCTTGATAGTGCTTTTCCTTTATACAAAGTGATTATTGAGGCCATGTCGGGAATTGAGCTGCCATGGGGAGAGTTGCATCATAGATCTTACTTTCTTCCCGAGCTTGACCGGTTGGAGCATGAGGAATTTAGGGAGGTTCTTAGTGAGAGAATTGGTAGTCCCATGGTTCCATTAAGCTCTCCTGGTCCGATGGCTGAGGAGAACATGGAAAATATATCTCCAAGGATTCCTATCAATATCTCTCGTGATCCTGGCAGGATAGAGAATGTCTATATTGGGGAAGAATGTTCCCATGCTGAGATTCAAGAATACACCGAGCTGTTTAAATAATTTTGTGATATCTTTGCTTGGTCTTATGATGAAATTCTAGGTATCGAACCTCGCATTATTGAACAAGAGATTAAGACTTATCCCAATGCTAAGCCTATTTGACAATGCTTGCTTGCGGTGAATCCTAGGAAAGCACCCGCGATTAAGGCAGAGATAGAGAAACTGTTGAAAGCCGGTTTTATCTATCCCGTTCCCTTGACAAAGTGGGTGTCAAACCCTGCTCCGATTGACAAGAAGCAGGGAGCGATCCGCATATGTACTGATTTCCATGATTTGAATCGTGCCTGTCCTAAAGACAATTTCCCCACACCATTTATTGATCAGATTTTGGATGAGTGCGCGGGTAGCGAGGTTTTTTTCTTTATTGGATGGATTTTCCAGATATAATCAGATACAAATTAAACCCAAGGACCAACATAAGACTGCATTTATTTGTCCTTGGGGAACTTTTGCATATTAGAAAATTCCTTTTGGCCTTAAGAACGTCGGAGCTACTTTTCAGCGGGCCATGACCTTGATCTTCCATGATCTCAAATCGATTATTGAAGTATTTTTGGATGACCTTGTTGTTCATTCTCGTATGAGAATGCGTCATTCCTATCATTTGAGATTGGTATTCGAAAGGTGCGCCATTATTTGGTCAGGTTAAATCCTCACAAGTGCATCTTTTGTGTGAAGTCTGGTCGCTTATTAGGATTCATCGTTTCTAAAGAGGGTATAAGAGTCGACCCTTTGAAGGTTGAGGCAATACTTCAGTTGTCTCCCCCAAAAAAAATTCGTCATCTTCAATGTTTGCAAGGCATGGCAAACTTCTTATGGAGATTCATTGTCAATTTTGCCAATTTGACTAGAGGCTGCATGCGTCTTTTGAAGAAGGACACCACATTTTGTTGGGATGAGCGAGCCCAGGAGACCTTTGATGCGCTCAAGCGAGCCCTAGAATCGGCCCCAGTGATTAGTCCCCCAGACTATAGCCATGATTTTCTACTTTATGTGGCTGCATCCATGGAGACGATTGGTATGGTTTTGGTTCAAGAGGATGAGGAGCTCCAAGAGCATGTCATTTACTATTTGAGCCGAAATCTTATTGACGTGGAGATCCATTATTCCCATGTTGAGAAGCTTGCTTTAGCTACCGTACATGTGGTTCAACGGTTGAGACATTATATTATCCTTCTCCAGACCTTGGGTGTATCCCATGTCAATCCATTTCAATTTGTCCTCACTCGAAGGATGATTGGGGGAAAATATAATAAGGGGATTGTCATCCTGCAAGAATTCGACCTCGAGTTTGTTTTGGCAAAGTTGAAGAAATCGTTAATTTTTGCGAAGCTTATATCGGATTTCTCAAGCGAGGCTGAGGAGTTGCTTTTTGAAGA
>LPNX010777770.1:625281-647741 GCA_001517045.1 Pseudotsuga menziesii | reverse complement strand
GGACGAAGAAATGTTTTGTTTGTGGGGGAGATGTAGAAGGAGCAAGTCGACATAAGTCGACTTGAACGAAGACCGACTTAGTCGATCAACCGACTAAGTCGGTCGGCTGAGTAAACACAGTGATTAAAGTCTGTTAACTAATAGTCGTGTCGGTTCGGTGAACCGACAGGTAGTTATGATTGTAACTGTTTGTAACCTGTATATATTAGGCTGTTGAGCCTCACAAGAACTCAGTTCAGTTCTTGTCTTTGTACGATTTATTGAGAATAATATAATCTATTTATCCTATATGTTCTTGTCTCTTGTATCTGTGTATATTTCTGTATATTTTTGTATGTATTATTGGTAACCTTAGGTGATCTGTGATATTACAACACGGCATGTCCGGGTCTCCTTGGAAATCTATCTCTGCATAGGGGTAGTCATCGATGGAAACTATCTGTCGTCGCCACCACAGAAAGAAATCAGCTGGATAGGGGTTGGACACCCTACCTCCACCCAGTCTGCGCATCACATCCACCTAACGCCATTGGGACTGATCTCGAACCCTGTGTAGAGGAATGTCAACTCTAGGGCTCAATCTTGGAACACGCTCAAAGAAAAATGTGCTCAGTATGCTGCTGAAACCGAAGTTTCACACTCTGCCCATCTTGCATTCACTGAGCTGGTGCTTCATGTTTGCGCAGTGCTCCAATAGTATACCGTGGGTCTCATGCACTCCACTGCATATAACATCAGAGGCCGCGAGGCCTGGTGGAGTGAAGCCAAGCCTGCTATCCTGCCCCGTGTCAGTAGGATGGCCGTTAGGCCCAGCACCTGTATGGAGTTAGTTGGGATCTAACTCGCCACCTTCTCCGTGTCTGGATAGCAGTAAACCGTAATGTACTCATCTATAGTCAGGCCACCTCCGAGCCTATGAGAGTGTAGGTTCACCACTTCCCCCCGTTGGGAAAGTCTAGTAATAAAGTATATGTCCTCCACTTCTATGGTGAGGGACATCCCGTCTATCTGGAATGACTCTGAGTCTGGATCCTAGTAGTCCACTAACATCTGCAATAGTTCTGGTTTGGCCCTTAAGCCACCAAGACACCACAATTTGTAAATCCCACATGCACGTAACGCTTGTTGAGCCATTAGATCTGCCCTTACTACCTCTTCTGCATCACCATGTTCACGTTCTCTCCATTCTAGGACCATCCTGCACATAAAATTTGAGTTTTGTCCATTAGAATACTTAAAAATCCTTAAGCACATCCGCATATGTATGCGACTGTGAGGGCGTTTTTCATGTATATCCAGCCCTATATGCAGAAAAACCCTCGATTTTTGCATGGGCCGTGGCGCCTATCTTAGAATGGCCTAGAAACCCAAATACACCATGGAATTTGACAAAATTTGCATCAAAATGAAAGAGTAGAGCATGGGTAAGTACCTGGAAAAAACGGTAGTGGATTCCGCCGGCTAGATCTCTTGGAATTCACTATTGAAGTTCTGAGCTCAAATGGGTAAAAATTTCAAATGTTTTATAATGTTTTGAATTTTTTACTATTTATAGAAATTTTTCAAATTTTTGAAAATTTTTACCTCCTTTCCTATAGTTTGGACCGTTTCTAATCCTTTTGGACCATTTTTGGACTAATTTATGATGTAGCAGACCTTTTTGAGTGTCGTTTTAGCTGTTCGATTGACCTGTTCGTGTCGATTTCAGGTATCATGTCTAAACTAGCATATAGGTTAGGTTTCATCATCGTTTGCATTTTGTATGACCTTATGACCGTTTCATTATAGCCTTAGGTACAAACCCACTCTATTATGTCACGGGACCTTCTTGTTGTTTTAGAAGTGGCATGATAGGAGTGGTAGAGCTTAACCTTACATGGGTACCCTAGTTAGCACCTTATTTGCATTTGGTTCCCATGCTGACATTTTGTCCCTTAGGGTGTGGGAGTCCATTGTATAGTATTGCCATGACATTTCGCAAGAGCCTCATACTCCTCTTGATCTTTTGCTGGCCTATTTTCCTCAGGACTCCCTTATGTCAAGTTGTAATTGCATTATCATACGCTTTGCCTACCTTATTGAGCCTTACGCCGGCTTCCCTGACATTGCGTTTCAGCCATATAGACCAAGCTTGTCTCATGTCTAGCCATGCAGAGCCATTTTATTTATCCTTTGCAACTTGATTCCCTACTTTTACCAGGAGGGGATTTTCCCTCGAGTGTCGCTATCCTACACATGTATCCTTGCATTGAGCATAGGTATGTTCCATTGCTTGGAACTAGTTTGTTTTCCCATATGACACTCGTCTCCTCCTGGTCTGTAAATATAAAGCAGTTTTATTCTTTTTCAAGATTTTTAAATATTTGAAAAAGTCCAAAAAAACAAAAAAACAAAAAATCCAGATAAGGAGATATGTTATCTTTTGGCAGCTGTTGAGTCATGTCTCCTTCGAACAGAGCATTGTGTATCACATCCATTGGTTGGGTTTATAGTTTGACTTTAGGAGCTGTACTCGTTTTATCTGAGTTTATCTCCACCGATTGGTTAAGCTTCCAGTCCCCATGGAGCCTCTGTCGATGCCTCCTGTGTCGCAGAGATGTCCCAATTTTGTATATCGAGTCTATGCTGCCTTTATTCAGTCACCATTCACCATTATGCTCTTGTTCGAAGGAAGTTGAAACCTGAGTCGGCCATTCCTCAGTTATCTTGACTTTGCATGTCGATAATTCCCGATACAGTTACTGGTTCGTGCACCTTATCATCGAGTCCTTCCACATTATACAGCTTTATTGAGTACCTCGTGTTGGATGATGGGGGATGCCTTAATGCCTTCCTTCTAGTGGATTTCATCCCATCGACTCCAGATCATTTATTCTAGGATTGGAATCTAGAGTCGTCTTTGAGTGCCTTGAGACTTGTAGTCATCAGTGGTAGGTTCTCTCGCCATCGACAGTTTTTGGGAATACATCAATGTCCCCTAATCGATGGATCCTCTCAAGTGTTTGACCTCAACACATTTATTGACACTCGTTAGTTTGCACTCTATTACCTTGATTCCCATTTTCATTATCGGCGGGTGATCTCACGTCTATTAATAGTATACATCAATGACCGGTAATCAGACGATGGACTACTATGTTCGACCTCGACACCTCTATTCACATAGTAGGACATGTACTTGTAGCGGCTTGTGTAGAAGACCTTCCAGATTGGTGGCATCTCTTATATGCTACCTCCTTGATCGTGTCAGTGTTCATGAGATTTCAGCTCTCGTGACTTGATTCCAGTATATGTCAGACATTTCCAGCTATTATGGAGATCTTGATCCATTATATATCTTCAGCCATTATGGAGATCATGATCCTTTATATATCTTCATCATGGAGATTCTGATCTATGTATATTGTACGTGGCGATGACCACTTATGTGATATTTTGCATCATGCTTATTCATGGCTATTGTACTCTTATGTATTCGGGACTGCTATATGTATTTGCAATTATGTGCAGAGATGTATCATTGTACTATGCTGATTGGGTAGCTGGTCTTCCATTTGGGATCCTTCATCACTCCACTTCTGGGATGGACTTATAATGTATTTTGGCCATCGTATGACCCCTCTGACCTCACACATTAGGGGGCATCTGTTATAGCTGATTTTACCACTCGAGGTGAATCACACTTGTATGGCCTTCCCCTGTCCCTCTGCAGACTCCTTAGACCCCTTGGACCATTTTTTGTCCTTTGATGTTTCCTAGACCATCCCCATAAACATGTGAAAATTGCTATCCACGATTTTTAAACCCCTAATCGCGTATATACATGGGTTTGACCCCTAAAACCGCGTACATCGGGATGTGTACAAAATCCAAATCCTTTTGGAGTTTTCCTTGACATGGATCCGGCTCACTTGTCTCCTAGCCTTCCATTTTCCTTGAGATCACTCGGATTCGACCTTTCATTGCCCCTTTGAACAACTATATAAGGAACTCTTTGGATAGATTAAAGGCATAAGAGAATTGAGAGCAAAGAAACTATAGTCCATTGTTGCCGGAACTTGTGCTTGAGTCTGCATCCCTTTGTCCCTTGGAGCACTTTTGTGTTCTTCCCAAGCTTGTCTTTTGCTTATGAGCTTGCTATCGAGAGATGGAGTATTGAGGTGGTGGAGGCCCAAGTGGGGGATTCAGTTTCTCTGATTCGCAGATGTGCCGACAGAGGTTGTATACATTGTAATCTCTAATTTTATATTAATAAAAATATATTTTCCTGTCCAATAATGTATGTTTGAATGAATATTTTATCCATGGATGATTTCAAATGCTTATACATTGTTGATTATATGTGCTAGAATAGATATAACACCAATATATATAGTATGCTTGTATTATTTACTTGTTGTTGAGGAATTGATTAATCAATTCAAGCTGAAGTTGGAAAGCTCAACGGGGATCTACTTCAACCATCCGGAATAAGGTACAAGGTCTGATCCTTTAGTGTTAGATATTTGATTTCTATTGCATATTGTAAAGGATTGATTTCTGGAGTCAAGCTGTCTATTGTGGTACCCCAAGCCATAGGAATTTCTCTCCATAACACCACATGCTAGGGGATTTTCCATGGCATCAACTTGCTTGGTCCTAGACCAAAAACCCTAGGAGACTATTAGGGGGCCTAGGGTATCTTCAAGGGTCTTATTCTACCCTAGTTAACCGACTAGGGTACCATCCTCCCTGAGAATAGGTCTCGCAGTTGCACTAACTTTAACATACCTTTGGTCAAAGATGAGAGCCAAGGAACATTTACAACATCAATAATTAAAGGAAGAAAACCATGCCAATCATACATGAGCAATTTGTAACATGAAACATTTTTTCTTATTTTATGCTCCTCAACATGAACCTTTACATTTAATTTTCCCACCTCTTTGATACTAAAAAGATACAAGTGAATCCATGAGGAAGGTGAGCCGAACTTGAAATTTACGAGATGATAAATGTCATTTGACAATGACAAAAAATGCCCCAAGCTTCCTTGTCCAATAGAAAGTATAATTATCAAACATGAATGAAGGTTAACGAAAGAAAACCAAATGTATTTCTTTCGATCAATGAGAAAAGTTCATCCCATCCCAGTTTATTTTCGACTTATAATTTGAAGAAACATCCACATAAATCTGAAATTTATTTCACCCAAACAGCTAATAATAATTGCAATTTGACTGGCCAACTATTTAGATCTCTTTTCAATGGTGTATGGAAAGTACATTGTTCCATTATCAATCCTTGTAGTCTCCCCACTGGCATCAACAAGAGCAGAGATAGATGGCAATGCAACATCGGTAGAAATACATAGGGAAATTATGCGATATGTCTAGTTCCATTGAACAACATTGGAAAAAGTCAACAACCAACTCAAACATAGGTTTATTCTATGCACATATTGAGCAAAACAATGCAAGGATATTATAAGGTACAAATAAGTTGTTAACCTTGAATGTCAATAAATTTTTAATAAAACCAGCAATGCACTTGTATTTCCATATCATTGTACCAAATATGGAGACTTCATCATATCAAAACTATCATCAAAGATACGATATGGAAGAAAAGGATATTGTATATTGGAAGAAAGTGTACATTGAGATCAATGCAAATTTGATCTTAGTGCATCCAACCACCCCAAATTATCAAGATCACTATTAGACCTCAATTAAAAATGGGTGAGATCCCTTCAAACTTATGCAAAGTTTCAATATTGCTAGAGTACAAAATGATGTGCAATGGTATAATATAGCCTTCACACCATGGACACAACTATAAGAACATGATTAAGTTCAACTGTCAAATAGTTGAATTTGAATCAATGCATACTAGATTTCTACTCATGCAGTATAATTAGTAATTTATAATCGACTTTTTTTCCTCTATATACCTTTCAGTATTCCTAATATTGTTTAATTGCTAATAATTTTGTTTCCTATAATGCACCTTGCAGCTCTTTTATCTGTTAGCTCAATGAATTTTCATCTTGTATGTCTTTTATTTGTTTTCTATTTTTCCTATAAAGATATCATGTTGATAGAACTATTTAGGGATTGTGTCAAATATGTAATAACACAACACATGTATGTAGTTTAGTGGTGACCCGATGTTTCATGTTGCGGAGGCATAAGATAAAGGAGACAAGATTGCGTTTTTAGGTTATTGAGGAAACTTGATTTTTTTAAGGTTTATGGAGCACCTATTCATTGATTATTTTTAATGTGTAATAACACAAATCATGTATGGCACTTCAGTGGGGACATGATGTTTCATTCTAAGGAAGCGTAAGGAAGAGGAGAGTACAAGATTATGTTTTTAGGTTGTATTTCTTTGGTTACTAAGCACCTGGTGGTGGACGGTTTACACTCCCTCAACGTATCTTTGTCCATAGTTAGTGATGACAATTTGACAGATACATTTTGGAATATATTCAATATTTTATAAAGGGAAATATCAACAAACCATTCATTACATGCTTTACAAAATCAAGTCTTGAAATGATAAGCTCCGTCTGTTCCGTTTTTCCTTCTGCTTGAAGGCTACTGATTAAGGTTTCACAGCAGGTGTGAGTAGGAAGATGAGAAACCTTATTTGTAATTAGAAATAAGAGATAAAAAGCATGATTAGCTTTGTCATCAGTGCAAAGGCCATTGAGAACGGTGTCATAAGTAGCAACATTTATTTTACAACTCTTATGAAAAGAAAATTGTAGCAGTTGGAAAGCTATGAAAGATTTCCCCTTTACAAAAAGATCATTCAAGAGTTTTTTCAGATCAAGAGCACAGCCTTTTCCAAACATCAACTCAAGGCGGTCAAAGACTTCCTCCACATGACCACGGTCCAGAAGAGTTTCCAAAATATTGGGAATAAGATCCAAGTTTTCTTTTATATCCTTCTCCAGCATACTTTTCATAACCTTGCTAGAAGTCTAAAACATAGCATCTAAATAGAGACCGTCAATCGCTAAACGAAAATTAGATGCAGTAGGCATATGACCACTTTCCATCATCTTTTCTAAAGTATATCTGGCTTCTGTAGGAAGTCCCTTGCATAGGAAGATTTCTATAAGGGAAGTGTATGTTTCACTGTCTAAAGAAATACTTTTTCTTAGAATTATTTTGAGAAGCTCAAAACCTACCTCAGGTGTACCCTCCTTGCAATGACCAATAATAATAGTATTGAAGACCGAAGAATCCTGAGCACCCTTTTTAAGCAACTTTCTAAAGAGCTCTTCTGCTTTTTGAGTTTGGTCTTGTTCACAAAGATATTTGAGCATGGGATGGTAAGTATAGAAGGTAGAGTCATTACTTCCTGGATCTTGTAAAAAACCCTTTTGTAAAATCTTGTCAAATACCTCAATTGACTCATCAAATTTACCTCTATAGAAAATTCCTACAATCAAAGTGTTGTAAGTTGCAAGATCAGCTAAAATCTCTAACTTGTCCATTTGATCCAGAGTATCGATTGGCTCTTCCATGTTTCCTGCTTTGCAATGACCATCTATCAATGCATTAAACAATGAAGCATTGGGAATAAAGTCCCATTCAACCATCTCAATTAGAGCCTTCTCAGCCTCATTCATTTTCTGGGCCTTGCAGAGACCGGGGATCAGAGTAATAGAGGTGACATGATCTGGATTCACCCCCTGCATCACCATCTCTTTAAAATATTCTAACACTTCATCGACACAGTGCTATTTGCAGTAAAATTTTATTAATGTTGTATATGTTATCACAGTTGGAGCAAGTTCCTTCTCCTTAATATGATTGAATACCTTAACGAAATCCTCTAATATCCCTACCCTATAAAACCCATCAATGAGGGTGTTAAATGTCATAATCGTGGGACCCATACCATTGAAAATCATATCGTTCAGAAACCTGTGAGAGGAATCCACTTTTGACGATACAAAAAAGCCCCATAACAATATTGTAGGTGAACATATCTGGATTAAGACCGTCTTCCAACATCCTATTGTAGTATCGCTTGGCCATGTCATCCCTCCCACTCCTTATCAAAGCACTAAAGTAATTGTTCTATGCCAATGCAGTGTGCTTCACGCCAAATTCCTTCATTTTATCAAAGATCTTAACAGAATCCATTACAATCCCCATCTTGTCATAGCTCTTGACCAGGTCATTGATCAAGACATCATCATTCCACTGGACTCTTTTGTTGGGAATTTCAGACATGAGGGTCCTTGCAGCATTGAGTTTCTTCACTCAAGTGAGGATTTAAATGATGGTAAATAATGTAAACCTATTATGTTTGAATCCAATTTTCTCAGCCCATTTGAAAAACAAATAGGCATGTTTTACAATTTCTAATTTACCTAAGAGTCTCATCGCTATGTCATGGTTTAATGTTGGGACTGCAAGTTTCATGGTGTCTTCTAATCTAGGTTTCCAATGCCTACTAGCCGTGATTTGACATATATTAGCAATTGGGTTTGTAGGGTACTTCTACTTACATTTTTTTACTCTGGTTTTGACAGTGCCCTCGGTCGCTTGACCTACTTCTTCTTCTTATGTCATTTCAGCAACACCTGTTGGAGTTTCTGAGATTATGGTATCCTCTATCATTTGTTCTTTGCCCAAGTTAGCAATAATTACTGATGCCATAGAACAAAGGAATGTGGATCCACAGATGTGAGATATCATCCCTATGGGAATAATCCTTTGAGTGCCATTCACAATCCTTGCCGATAACATGCTAGACAATGGTGTTATGGCCCAACTCCTAGCAGATTTGGAGACTGAAGCCATTTTCAGGGCTCTACTAGATGATAAAGAGTTGGACCAAAGGGGGGATTTTGTTAACAAACTGGTCCATGTGTTCAAACGATGCCTGACAACCTTTTCTTCCCCTTGACATTGTAAGGAATTGATGGTTGATTTGTTAAAAATGGGTGTGCGTGGATCAATGATTGTTTTGTTAAAAATGGGTGTGCATAGACTGAAAGAAATTTATGAAAAATATAAGACTGATTTGAACTCATACTCGCTAAATTAACTTGCTTCAGCCACAACTTGAGCCAATGTGACCACGAAATGGATATCTATTGAGTACTGATTTGAGCTCATAGTCGTCAAATTAACTTGCTTTAGCCATAACTTGAGCCAATGTGACCATGAAATGGATATTCGATTGACTTTGAACATGTGACTCCATTGAAGAATAAAAAAAGGATAATGAAAAATAGATGCATATCCAATGGTGGTGGATTCTGTAGTTTGAGAGATAACACAAATTAGGATAGACAAATTCTTCCTTAAACTAGTGAATTTTGCATTTAAACTAATGAATTTTTCATGTACACTTTGAATTAGGATATATCGAACATTAAATAAATCTTGTGTAAATGTATGGAATGCTATAAGTAGTGTCAAACCATATGATGCAAACAGTTTTCAATAGAATATATAAAACTTACTTTCAAATTAATTAAACAAAGAATGCACATTTAGGTTATAATTGGTCCCACTTAATGCAATGGCCTAATGGTTGTGAGACTAACATAAATTAAAGACATAAAATATATGATGTATATTTCACATGTTCACTATCTTTGTAGAATATTTTATGCTGACAATAATGATGATGTGCCAAATGATGGATGAACCCAAAACTAATGTGCTTATTGTCCAAAATCATAAAATATTTGAGGTTAGTATCTACAAATTATTTATATATTAGCATATTGTATATTATATATTAATTATATACATTATAATACTACAAATCAACTCCCCAGATGGAGTGACAACATGCCAAAACAAGAAGATCAATGGTGATATGATGAGAATTTACACTAGGACAAGGTATGAGGTGGATGGAAATTTAATAGACCTCCTATCCAAATGCTTGAACCTGCTAATATAACGTGAACATTAACTGATATTTATGGAGACTGAACCCATCGCAATTATGGTAACAACAACAACACTGCCTTCAATTTATGGGCATAAGAGTCATTCTTGTTTCATCTACAGAGAGAGGAGGGTAGGCTTGGGGACTGAGCATGGATATTTCATCATTCGAAACAAGATTTATCGATGCATTAATGTTGTAGACATGGTAAGGGAGTGCTGGGGTTCTTTTTTTTCTTTAAAAAAAGGCCATTGGATATTTTTTTTTGCAAATAGGTACTTAGGGAAAATTTTGGACATTCTAAACATAGTCATGATGAGAAGACTAGCAAACATGTTATTCGACGAATTAACGAAGGACACAAACTTTGTGAATTTCACTAATAAGACATAAAAGACTCTTGCATGTTGAAACTTCACTCAAAAGGGTCAAACGATGACGGTTTTTGTCAAACGAGATACGGGCATAGCCAGTGTGATGAGCTAAATGTGATGGTATAAAAAACAAGACATGACAAAGCATAGAACGAGAAATGATGAATCTCTAAAACTCGACTTGGCCTCTGCATTAGATGTCTTGAAAGAAGAAAATGTTGTCAAGTGACACAAGGGGTCATTCATGAATCAATCTACATGAATTGAATTTTAACACCACAGATGGATTCAAGGACCCCTTGAATCTATTTGCAATGTTAAAATTCACTAAAATGCACAAATTCATTGTCAAAATTGTAATTTTATATTGTCGGGGTGCACACCAAGATAAATGACCAAGATAAATTACCAATTTGGTCATGGGATAAGAACTAAACTAAAAATGGCCACATAAAAATTGGTCATTTATTTGGTCATTTTTAGCTGCGCCATTCCGACAATGGAAACTTACAATTTTGACAATGAATTTGTAAAATTTACTAAATTCTAACACTACAGATGGATTCAGAGACGCACAGTTGGAATTTAGCAAATTGTAGACCCCCTCATGTGACATATCTCAACATTAATTGATGAAGTAGATATGCACCGCTTACAATAATGACCTTATATGTGGTTGTATGTTCTTGGAGCAAAATAAATTTGCTTATAAGCTTTACATATTTACCATGGTATCATATTTAATTTTAAATACATATGTGGTACAAGCATTAATAAAAACCATCTCAAGATGAGATATCACAAGTACCACATAACTAAACTAAAAATGACTATATAACAGTTGGTCATTTATTTGGTCATTTTTAGTTATGTCACTCTGACAATGGAAAATTACAATTTAATTGACAATGAATTTGTACAATTTACTAAATTTTAACACTTCAGATAGGTTCAAAGACCCTTTTCTAGGGGGTCTTTGAATCCATCTGCGGTGTAGAAAGGGGACTATGAATCCATTCCAATGTTAAAATTTAGTAAATTTTAACATTCTTGATGGATTAAGCTAGAGACAGGAGCTAGTGTCGAAACATGATGCCATAGGTGAACCTACTGAACTTTTTTGCAATATCATTTTATTTGTACTTCCACATATAGTTTGATGTGCTTATCATTTCCATACCTTATTTCACCATTTTTTGTTTCATATTATTCCTTCGATAGATCCTCCAAGTTGCATCATGTGCATCATCATAGTGTGGTTGAGTCGAGTCTTGGATATTTGTTGTCTTTCCCTCTTGAAATTGTCATGTTGTGAAGTTGGTGTCATTATGTTTGACATGTCATACTGGTCACTTTCATATTTTGTTTGAGCAAAACCATTGTCGTTTGACCCTCACGACTGTCTGTTAAAGTTTCAACAAGTTCATGTATTTTGCATCATCATGCTAGTTAAAAATGACCAATTTCACAATATCCATTAATTCTCCATATGCGTCCATTCATCATGGTTCTCATCACTCCTTAGTTTGGAAATTTATTCAGTTCCCCTTGGATATCTCTCCTACAAATTAAAATCGCCAATATCCTCCATTTTGAAAAGAAAAAAAATCCTCCTGTTTTGTAAAATCCTTTAAAAAAACGAGTTACCATGAATCTAATATTTCCTCATGTTGATATTAAATAAATAAATGTTTAATGGTGTAAAATAAAATGAAAAAAATGAAAAAATGGATACACAACATTATATCAAGGAATAAAAAATAAAAGCCATTCAATTAGAAACTATTCCTCTTGCCCATCCACTTATTTTCAATTAGAAACTATTCCACTTACTCCTTCCCATCCTCTTATTTAATTCAATTAGAAACTAATATTCCTCCATCTTTTTTAGTTTTTTTAGGGTCACATGTCCCTAGCTCCCACAACACCTTCTTTTCAAATAACACAATATGTGTGTGTGTGAGCTTCAAGGCTATTCAAGGGCCATGGCTTGGATGCTCTCTTCTTCCTTGAAACTTACCCATTACCATCAAATCATTTTCATTTTGGGAAGCATATCTATTTGAAGAATGGTGAAATATTTCGTATGAGGGCCAAATCTAATTGAAAGGCATTGATTTCCATTGATAAGGATGTGTTCAACAGTTGAAGGTTGATTCTTCATTGTGGAGGCCATAGGATTTTGTAGAAGCAAGGTTTAGTTGGGAGGAGGGTTGTGGGTTCCGCTAAGAGGGCCACATCTTCATCTAAAGGGCCAAATCATGTTGGAAGGGCAATAAAATATTATGTGGAGGTCGTGTTATGCCTCTTGGACTGAGTATTCATTGGGAGGCCACCTACTACACTATCGGGCAATGAGAGGAAGGGGCATCACTTTGGAAGGGAATAATATGTGGGTTAGTTTGTGAAGTGATCATAGGGTGTATATCTTTTATTTAATTCTTGTTCTTATCATTTTTCATGGTATCCCACATCTTGTTTTTCAATTTTCTCTTCATTTTTCAAGTACAAACCCCTTTCTTTTGTTCATTGTGGATGGTTGTCAGATCGCACAACTCTCTCTAATACATAGGAGCAAAATTGCGACGATTTTTCGTTGCTATTTCCACGTTTTGTCGTCTCACATGTGACAATAATGGTTGTGATGTTTCATGGAACTTATTGCATGGATATATTGACAAAATTTATAAGCAGTCAATATAGATACAAAAACTGGCCGCCACGTGTCTTCTATAAGATGGTCTTGAAGTTGATTTTTTGGAATTCATTTTCTATGTTTCGTCTCTCTATCGACACAGTTTATGTCCCTATAACGACGAAAATATGGCAAAAAACTGCTAGACAAAATCTAGTTTCCACGCCAAATCGTGGAACGCGTTCAACAAACAGGTGTCTCTCTGTCGACGAATTATGGAATTTGAACAGAAAAATCTTCCACGCATTCGTCATTCTATCGACACAGTTTTCGTCCATATAACGACAAAAATATGGCCAAAATTGCCAGGCAATTTTTTGTTTCCACGCAAAACTGTGGAGCACCTTTGACAAAAGTTTGTCTCTTGATTGACAAATTCTGGAATTTGAACAAAAATTTCTTCCACGTGTTCATTGCTCTATTGACCAATTTGTTGTCCCTAGAATGATGAAAATATGGCCAAAAACTACTAGACAATTTTTTTTTCCATGCAAAACCGTGGAACATGTTCGACGAAAGTTGGTCTCTCTATCGACAAATTCTGGAATTTGAACAGAAATTTCTTCCACGCAAAACCATGGAAAAGCAAACACTTTCAACGAAATCTGCAAGTTGAACGGTAATTGTTCCAAAAAACCTCGTCTCTATAGCAACGGTATTCCTGGAAAACCACCCCGGGTTGCAACAGTTTTGCAGTACCCACGACAAAAGTTGGTCAATATTGAGACGAAGCTTGGAGGTTTCAAAAAAAAAAAAAACCGTGTAAAGGCACCTTCCTTTCCACGGTTTTGGATCTTCAATAAGTGCTTGTGAACAAATACATACTATATTTTAAAGACAAAGAAATGGATAAAATATAACACAGGAAACGTGATTTATAGAAAAGAAATATATCGAGAAAGTAAGATATGGGAAAAAACATATTGAAGTAAAAGGAAAAAAAATAAATGGGAAGTTCAGGGGGGAGGTCAAAAAGTGTTAACTGACTCTAAAAAATAAGGCATAATGATTTAAAAAGTGCCCAAAAGTACCCAAAGTGGCCCTAAGCACCCTAATTATTGCCTCAAAAACTGTTTTCTGATTAGGATGCACAAATTTATAATAATTGGCTAAAATACATAATTAGAGGCTAAAGTGGCACCTCTTAAAGCGGATTCTATGACAAGGTAGGAGGGTATGTGTATAAAAATACCATTGATAAAAAT
This sequence comes from Pseudotsuga menziesii, assembly GCA_001517045.1. NCBI lineage: Eukaryota > Viridiplantae > Streptophyta > Pinopsida > Pinales > Pinaceae > Pseudotsuga > Pseudotsuga menziesii. The sequence goes on along the minus strand of LPNX010777770.1, from coordinate 633,555 downwards.
ATGTTGTAACAACCACAGGGAATGTATAAACATTAATTAAATGATATTATAGGCACCACTGAGAACTGATTTCTATGATAAGGTAGGGGGTACATCTATAAAAATACCATCGATAAAAGACGTAGGCACCAATGGGCTCAGATCAACTTATTGTGATCCAAAAATAGGTTAAGCTCACTGGGGATTAAAGATCCCACAAGGGCTTGGAAGGATGCCCACAGAGCTTGGAAGAAGCCCATAGAGGCCTGTAGATACTCGTAGAAGCTTAAAGAAGCCCACAAGTCAAAAGTAAAGGAAGCCCATGTTCTAAAGGTGAAGGGAGCTCGATATTAGAATACTGAGGAATCCCGCAAGTGTAAATGAAGCCAGATAAGGTCAAGCCCACAATTTTTGGAAGGGATGAAAATGAAAACTGATCCTTCTTATGCAACCACCTCAAGCATGGCCAAAATCGGTCAAAGTTAGTACCAAATATGCCCGAAAGAAAAAAAAAGTCCCTTGAGCACATGATAGGAAAGAGACATGTTAATCAACAAAAAATTGACAACTTATTTCTATTCTTTTACTATGCATGATCTCATATAACAAAAAATTCATCATAGATCACCTTTTGGCATTGATCAAAAGCAGGTTGCACAGTTAAGCATGCACTTTGTAGTTTAGAAACCATATCATAATTTCCTTGGAGACACTCCTCGTAAAATATCATCACTTGATCTACTACGTGTGAAGAGCTACTAGTGATAATTCATCATACTACAAAAAACACATGGTGCATTGAATTCGTCTTTATTGGAAAATAAATAAATAATAATAAAATAACTCAACCCCTGGGCAAAAGAGTAGTTGTTCACCTAGAAAATATGTGTAGGATCTTTGTAGTGCCAATTGGTGGTAAATTGTTTTGATGTTGCTCATTACTGGAAGAGGTGAATATGAAAATTTTATCCTTCTTATGCAACCACCTCAAGCATGGCCAAAATTGGTCAAGTTAGTATCAAATATGCCCATAAGATAAAAACAGTCCCCTAAGCACATGATGGGAAAGAGACATGTTAGTCAACAAAGAATTGACAACTTATTTCTATTCTATTACTAGGATTGATCTCATGTAGCAAAAAACTCATCATAAATTAACTTTTGGCACTGAGAAGTAGGTTGCCCAGTTGAGCATGCAATTTGTAGTTTAGAAACCATATCATAATTTCCTTGGAGACACTCCTCATGTAATAACATCACTTTATCTGCTACCTTTGAAGATATAGACATATGAATTTATGGTCCACATATGTGCCATGCAACAACTGAAACTTTATCATCACAATAATTAGAACATGTAAAATAGTGCAACCAATAACCAATGTTAATCATTTAAAGTGCCATTTAGCATATGATTTCTAGATCTGTGTATGTGATAGCATATATATAAAATACTAACTTAATGAAAATTTAGTGCCAAGCTAACCATAATGTTAATATCATTCACTCGATCCTGTATGTAAGCTCTGAAATATAAAATCATCAAGTCCCTTACTATCACCCAGCTCTCAATAGCAATAATTAGTACTAAGAAAATCCAAAACAATACTTAGTAAAATAATGTCAGAATTATATCACTGTGCATTCAGAGATGTAAGGTTCCAGATCTTAGTAAAAAATCAGACTTACATTTACCCAGAAAACTAATGCGAATAGGGCAGAAAACTAATCAAATCAATAAGATATATTTTTACAAAATACACCACCATCTAAATAGTTTGAAATACTAACTTGTTTTCTATTTTGAGTGTGCAAAGAAGCAAGCTAGGGCATACGAGGTCTGCAATACATATTGCAGACCTATGTTTGATAAAGGAGAGGGCTCAGATTGTGGGAGCAACAGGTCTGCGTTTTTAGGGTTTTACACAGAAATTATTTTTTAGGGCTTTCTTTTTTGATAAAATAAAAGTTACAAAAACAAATAAAAATTAAGTCCAAAACCTAAGAGAAACAAAAATAACCTAAGAATAATATTTACAAGTATACAAATCAGAAAATTTAGTTTTGAAAGATAGATGAACAATTAGGGTTTGAAAAATTAAAATTTCTTAACCTAGGGTTTCATCATGCCGAAATTATAGGAAGAAGGGCCGAAAAAAGCCTAATTTCTTCTACGTGATTTTTCTTTTATTTTTCTACGTTACTGAGAAGCATTTGTGTTTTATGTAGAAGGTTGTCTCCTAGTTTGGATGATTTTCTAAAAGTAGTTATTTACAATTGGTTGTATCTCTTGTATCTTAATAGAATGAAATAGAATTTAAGGATAAAGACAAACACATTAAGGATAAAGAAAACGTCAAAACCCTTACCTTATCATTGTCCTTTCGCTAGATCCATTTTCCCATACAACTTTACAAGAGTTTTCCACGAGATGCATTTCCATCCCCAAGACCTGCATAAATCATCAAAGACAGAATTTTTATATGAGTAAATAATATATAAGCAACTAAACAGTCATTTAAATCCTACTACAAAGTCCTGTAGAAATCAATGAACCGTGAAATGTTAAATTTATTAACAATTTTTTAAGAAATAGACTTGCATTTAAAAATTTACAAACATCTTTAATACATAGTAATAAAAGAGTATTTATACCTTATTGAGCTACTCTCTATTTCAAGAACAATTTTATATTCCCTACTAAACAGGGCCAACCACATGACCTTCTACGTGATTTTTCTTTTATTTTTCTACATTACTGAGAAGCATTTGTGTTTTATGTAGAAGGTTGTCTCCTAGTTTGGATGATTTTCTAAAAGTAGTTATTTACAATTGGTTGTATCTCTTGTATCTTAATCGAATGAAATAGAATTTAAGGATAAAGACAAACACATTAAGGATAAAGAACACGTCAAAAGCCTTACCTTATCATTGTCCTTTCTCCAGATCCATTTTCCCATACAACTTTACAAGGGTTTTCCACGAGATGCATTTCCATCCCCAAGACCTGCATAAATCATTAAAGACAGAATTTTTATATGAGTAAATAATATATAAGCAACTAAACAGTCATTTAAATCCTACTACAAAGTCCTGTAGAAATCAATGAACTGTGAAATGTTAAATTTATTAACAATTTTTTAAGAAATAGACTTGCATTTAAAAATTTACAACCATCTTTAATACATAGTAATAAAAGAGTATTTATACCTTATTGAACTACTCTCTATTTCAAGAACAATTTTATATTCCCTACTAAACAGGGCCAACCACATGATCTTCTACGTGATTTTTCTTTTATTTTTCTACGTTACTGAGAAGCATTTGTGTTTTATGTAGAAGGTTGTCTCCTAGTTTGGATGATTTTCTAAAAGTAGTTATTTACAATTGGTTGTATCTCTTGTATCTTAATAGAATGAAATAGAATTTAAGGATAAAGACAAACACATTAAGGATAAAGAACACGTCAAAACCCTTACCTTATCATTGTCCTTTCTCCAGATCCATTTTCCCATACAACTTTACAAGAGTTTTCCACGAGATGCATTTCCATCTCCAAGACCTGCATAAATCATCAAAGACAGAATTTTTATATGAGTAAATAATATATAAGCAACTAAACAATCATTTAAATCCTACTACAAAGTCCTGTAGAAATCAATGAACCATGAAATGTTAAATTTATTAACAATTTTTTAAGAAATAGACTTGCATTTAAAAATTTACAACCATCTTTAATACATAGTAATAAAAGAGTATTTATACCTTATTGAGCTACTCTCTATTTCAAGAAAAATTTTATATTCCCTACTAAACAGGGCCAACCACATGAAGGTGGAAGCTCATATGGCCCCCCCCCCCCCCCCCACATCTCTCTCAATTCCCCATACCCAATAAATGATGTTGTTTACATAGAAAACCTTTGAACATTCATGCATAACTAGGCTAGTCATCAAAAAATAAAAAAATAAAAAAATTGAAGCATAATGAGGTGATTCATATAAACTTTGTTTTAGACTAACAACATTGATATACATCGAAATACAAGTCATGAATTTATACATTGCTTTTTCTTTGATTTCTGTATTTTTGCATTGAAATAACTGACGATAATTGGGATATTATCATCATCATTTGGTGGATTATCTACAAATCCATGTCCTGCTAGTGTTTGTGTTTCCATACCCTCATGTATCATACTTCTTGTATGTCGTTGACTAGGGCATGGAGGTAGTTCTGAAGGGGGGCGTGAACTGCAACAATGAAAATGGGCATATCGATATGTTGAAATATTATTGAAATTAATAGTTCATCATTTTGATTAAACTTACAATATTGATTTTTACCTGTTTGTGTAGTTGTGACAGATGGTGTGTTAATTGTTTCTCTACTTGCTAACTCCTCTTGCGGTTTACCCTCCTGAGCTTCACGATCTTCGATCGAAAGAAGAAAATTTAAAAGTATACTCTAGGAAATAAATATCTATAATCACAGTAGATATTTCTATTTCCAAAGCACACATACCAGAATGGCCACTCTGCTCCCCACTATCATGGGACATACACACCCCGACATCAGCTGGAACATGTGGAGTACTGCTGGATTCAATGCTGCAGTTGCACTGTTGCTTAAAAGAAAACATAAATATTTAGTTATGCGTGATATAATAAAAACTGAATAGACTTTAATAGTATATTGCAATGATGTCCTTATTCATTTTATTTACCTACATCTGCGTCATTGGGGATATTGGAGTCTGCCCCAAGCTTTTTCGATATTCAATGTTACTTTTAAAACCACACTTGAAACCAAGCTTTAGGTCTTCCTTGGTGGCAGCATCTTGGAACATATTTAGCTGCAATGCATAACACATAAAATTCCCTCTATCAAAAACAGATATTTGTTCGCTACTTTGAAATAAATATTCCCCACAGTTAATCATTTAATTCTTACAATTTGGGATCTTAGTTTTCTATAGCCACCCTGACCCAGTCTATGTTGCTCGTGCTTTTCCACTCTAGCCTTGGTTGCTTTGGAGGTGTCTGGTAGCCTATTTATGAAAATTTTGAAAAACGTTAGATATCAGAATTCTTGCTTAAAACAAAACAGAAAAAATAAATGAGCATATTTCACTAAAAATATGATATGTGTTGTACCTTGCTTTTCCAGGCCGTGGTTGTTTTCCTTGTCTTTTTAGAAAGTTCTCCTTTGCATCCTCTATGAGTGCCTTCCACTCTTTCTCCGGAACCATGGGAGGGCGCTCATGCTTGAGTTGAAGTTGCAATTCATCCATATATTGGGCCCTGGTATATTTTAAATTCTCGCCGGATAACTTTGCAACCACTTTCTTGTTGAATGTATTTCCGAACAAGTTAACCATGTGGTCTATCAATACATCTCTCTTTGCACTATCTTGGATATTCCACCATGTGTGAATGGTGGGGCCAAACAGCTCCAATGATTTGTCATTCAAATTCCTGTAGAAAACATTGTTTCCTGCAGAAATATGTAATCCATTAATTTATAATAATTTCAGCGTATGTCCATTTCATTTTCATGATTAAAATGAATAAATTAATTAATAAATACTTGCAATCTTTTGAATCTTGATCGGAACACAAGCGTCATCCACCAGAAAGGTGAGATCTAGTGATCCGGTGCTTTTAACTCGTGCTTCTCCAAGAAAAGTTTCCTGGTCATCTACAGTAGTTTCATCTTTGGAGTCATGTGGAGTCATAGGCTCCGTCTCATCATGCCTTGGCATGTCATGCTGATAAAAATCAGTGCCCTCATCAATGGATTCGAGGCCAATCGGAGGAGTGTCAAAAATCCTCATTGGTACATTGCTTTGTTGGCGTTGTTGCTACATTGGAGCATGACTACTACCTATACCTGTCTCGAAAATTTCTCTAGTCATGGGTTGTAAAAACTCCTACAAACAAAAAACTTTACTTTATCAAATCACTTGGAAAAATAGAAAACATAATATCATATATGAAATATGTCATAGCTTAAAAAAATATGTGAAGATGCCACTTACCCCATAAGATTTTATTTGTTCTTTCAGCGCTTCAATCCTTGCCCTGATCTCCTATATCATGGGCCCTATGCAATCCAAGGAGATCATTTCTATGTTTTCCTTTTTCACGGCCTTGTTTATAGTATCCATAGGGTCTATGGAATAGTGAATTTCATCCTCAAGCTCCTCATCACCCAAATCAAGTGCACTGGACTAAATTCATCAAACAATAAAATCAAGAAAAATAATTTTAACATCATTCAAACATTGTTATTGTAATGAAATTTAGTTACCATTAAGAACTAACACTTACTTGATTCAATGTTGTGGTCGGTGAGTTCCCACAGTCACCCCCTACTGATCTAATTCTAGTGGGTGATTGTCCACGGTCACCCTGTACCGTGGAAGCAGAAGGTGCCTTTCCACGATCCCCACCCTGACACGATAAATCAATCAATAATTCACCATAAGCACAGAAAATGCGAATGTCAACAGTGGAAATCGAATGCTAATAGAAAAAATCAAAACATTTAGTTATTATATTTAACACTTACCTGACGAGGCACAGAGCCTGACCTTCCACGGTCACCCTGGACCATGGAAGCAGTAGGTGCCTTTCCACCGGTGCCACCCTAACATAATAAATCAATAAATAAATGTTATGAAAAATAATTGTAACATAATAAAAAATGAGATATTGCAATAATATTTATTTTTACCTCAGAAGTAGAGGACACGCATTCTGTTCCATGACGAACATGGGCATGAGACCCCTGCCACAGTTTAATAAGCATGTTGTCACATGGAAATATTTTGGGGTTGAAGTTTCTAGTTATTGTAGTCATATTTAGTTACTATATGAGATATTGCAATACTTGTAACATCAACACAAATGAGATATTGCAATAATATTTACTTTTACCTCCGATGGAGAAGATACATGTTTATGCTCCATGGTGATGAGAAGACCCCTGCCACAGTGTAATAAGCATGTTATCATATGGAAATATTCATAATAAGCACGAAAAAAGCGAATTGTAACAATGGAAATTGACTGTTAACAGAAAAAATCTCAACATTTAGTTATTATATTTAACACTTACCTGATGGGGCACCGAGTGTGACCTTCCACATTCACCCTGGACCATGGAAGTAGAGGACACACGTTCTGTTGCATGATGACCATGGGTAGACCCCTTCCATAGTGTAATAAGCATGTTGTCACATGGAAATATTTTGGGGTTGGAGTTTATAGTTATTGTAGTCATATTTAGTTACTATATTTAGTCAAGTCAATAATTGTAACATAAACAAAATGAGATACTGCAATAATATTTACTTTTACCTCCGAAGGAGGAGATACATGTTTTGTTCCATGGGGATGAGCAGATCCCTGCCACAATGTAATAAGCATGTTATCATATGGAAATATTCACAATAAGCATGGCAAAAGCGAATAGTAACAGTGAAAATCGAATGTTAACTGAAAAATCAAAACACTTTGTTATTGACGTCATATTTATTTACTATATTTAACATTTACCTCAAGAGGAATAGATTGTGACCTTCCATGGTCACCCTGGACCATGGAAGCAACATGTGGCTTTCCATTGCTGTAACCCTGACAAAATAAATCAATCAATAAAATTTGAGTCAATAATTGTAACATAAAAAAAAATGAGATAAGCAAAACAATTTAATAAGCATGTTATCACATGGAAATATTCATAATATGCATGGAAAAAGCGAATGTCAACGGTGGAAATGGAATGTTAACAAAAAAATTCGAAACATTTAGTTATTGTAGTCATGTTTAGTTACTACATTTAGCATTTACCTGATGAGGCATAGCGTGTGACCTTCCATGGTTACCGTAGACCATGGAAGCCACATCTATTCAATTTAAGTTGTAATCGATCAACAACTCTTCGCCTGGAAGTATTGTTTTTGTTGCACATACAAATATACGATGTTCTTCATGTCCCTCAAATTCACAATTCGGTTTCTTAGTTGCTGTCATTGGCCATGTACTATTTACAAAGCCAGCAACGTTTCCGGACGCTTTGGGTCTCCCATCAATATACATAGTCGCCCCTTTGTTTTTATTGTGTTCTGCTAGTTGTATATAATTTGCAGCAACTTCGTATCTCCTCATACTTCGAGTATCTTAGACCAATATTAACCATTTATTGTATCTATATAATGGTCCAACATACTCCATCAATTCAGTTATAGTGCCATAGCCGACCTTTATGCCATCCATGGAAAATAGCCTC
>LPNX010777770.1:526639-602564 GCA_001517045.1 Pseudotsuga menziesii | reverse complement strand
TGCAGTCCATGGGAGGTGTGTTTTTTCCTTCTTCAAGGCTGATCCCTGAAAGGAAAGGGAATGGTGCAGGCCTACATTCAGCCATGTTAAACTTTACTAATAGGTATGAAATTTATTTGGACTAAGTGACCATAATCCCATCAGAATTTTTCTCAATTTCGAGCCCCAAAAATTGTTTTAGAAGCCCCAAATCACTCATTTCAAAGGCATTGTGGAGAGCAGTTTTGGTGACTGAAATGGAGGCAACTGTGCTATCTGTGATCAGTAAGTCATCAAAATATAAAACAATGATAATTATATTACCATCATACTGCTGTAAATACACATTTGGATCTGATCTACACCTCTGAAAATTTTGCGAGAGAAGGAAGGCATCCATCTTGGAATACCACTCTCTTGGGGCCTGTTTTAACCCATATAGTGACCTCTTTAGCTTGCAAACCAAAGATATTTCAGTGATGTATCCCTCAAGAGGCTTCATGTATATCTCCTCATGAATATCTTCATGCAAAAAGGCTGACTTAACATCCATGTGATGCACTTCCCAGTGCTTGGATGCTGAAATTGCCAAAACAAGGTGGATGGAGTCCATTTTTGCAACCGGTGCAAAGGTCTCATGGTAGTCCACTCCTTGGACCTGAGAAAAAAATTTTGCCACTAGCCTTGCCTTATATTTTCAAGTGCTTCCATTAGCAGCAACCTTGGTCCAAAACACCCACTTGCATTGAACCAATTTCCTTCCCGGAGGAAGAGAAACTAGCTCCCAAGTAGTGTTTTTTTGAAGAGAATTTATCTCTTCATCCATGGAAACTTGCCATATCGGATCCTTCCGAGCATGGTAGTAGGATTTTGTATCTAAAATAATCATAAAATAGAAAGTTTTGGACAGAAAATTATCAGAACAAGATAGTGCAATACCTGCTCTTTGGAAATCAGACCAGGTTCTCCTTGGATCATCCGGATTTCCAATGTTGTCTCCTGCGGAGGAGAGTGTCTGTCGGGCCCATGTAGGTAGATGATTTTGCACTTTAGGTTCTGATTCAGCATCTGATGATTTCTGCACACTAATATCAGAAATTAGAGGATCCAAATCAGGGTCATCACCCCCAATTTCATCATCCAAATATTCAGTAGAATAGGAAGGAAATCCAGTAGTTTTCTCCTTCACTAGTTCCACCTCCTGAAGAGGCTCATCGAACTTGAAAATTCTCTCAATGATGATCTATTTGGTCTTGATATCTAGTAGCTTGAAACCTTTAGATTCATTAGGATACCCAATAAACAGACATTCTATGCTTTGCGGTTGCAATGCCCTTCTTTTATCAAGCGAAATCCGAGCCCATGCAGTGGACCCAAACACCCGTAGGTTCGACACATCCGGCTTGTGTCTGAAGTATGCTTTGAAATGGGTCTTCCCTTTCATGGATGAGTGTGGCACCCTATTCTGAATGTATGCTACAGCATGCATGGCATCAGCCCACAAATTTGCAGCAAGCTTCTTGGATTCCAACATACAGGTGGTCATCTCCTTGAGAGACCGATTCTTCCTTTCTGCTCCTCCATTCTGTTGGGGAGTGTAGGGGATTGAATGTTGGACCTAAATACCACTTTGGGAGAATATGTGCAGAAACTCATTACTGACATACTCCCCTCCATTATCAGATCTCAATATCTTGATCTTAAGCCCAGAGGCATTTTCGATCAAGGCCTTCAATTCAGAAAATTTTTCACATACTTCAGACTTCTTTTTGAGAAAGAAGACCCATGTGTACCTTGAAAAATCATCAATAAAAGTAAGAAGATACCTTGATCCATTCATGGATGTGATAGGAATCGGACTGCTGATGTCAAAATGTATCAGCCCCAATATGCATGTAGCTCGGTTTTCCTTCCCCCGATCGAACTTGTGCTCAAGGTGTTTTCCAATCACACAACCCTTGCAAATTCCCGTGGTTTCCTTGATTACTGGGAGGCCTTCAACCATGGATTTTTTCTATAATTTATGCAAATATTTGAAATTAAGATGGCCAAACCTCTCATGCCACATCATACTAACCTCATTTCCATGAGTTAGCAGAGCGGTGGGCTTTGCATCCGCAACAAAGTGAGAGAACTCATAGGCTTTTGCATGATGGTTTGCAAGGCCTTTAGCAATGAGTTTCCTGGATGCAATTTCTATTATCTCAACATCATTTGGGATGAAATAAACTCTCTTAGGCACTTCTATATGTGTCATCTGATAGACACTAAGGATATTTGATGCCAGAGACGATACATACAAAACATTTGAAAAAAAACCATTTTCAAGATCAACGGTACCTTGTCCTTCTAAAATGATGGTGGAGTCATCTCCCATGTGGATAGGGTTGGATTTGCTGGTCTACAAGGATGAAAAGGAGTCTTTTTCAGCCATCATGTGGTTCAAAGCTCCAGAATCAATCAATAGTTCTTTGGACTTCGAAGTGCTTTCCATGAGGGCATGACCTTTTTCATGCTATGGTTCCTGATCTTTCTGATCTCTCCTCCGAAACCTTTCCGGAAGATTGATGTGTTTTCTCTCAAGGAGAGAGGTTGCTTCATCAAGATTCTTCTTCATGTAGGCATGTTTAGGGTAGAAGTCCTTCCCACAATAAGAACACTTGACTTTTTCCTTGCCATGGTGCCCTTTTCCTTTGTTCTTCCTTAAGTCGAAAGACTCATCATGCCGCTGATTTTAAACTCTAGGTTTAGGAGCATCAAATTTAGTTTTTGAATTTTTCTGCTACTTTCCTTTACCCTTCAGATCTTTGGGCCCGGAGACATGAAGGGATTGATCACAGGAGGATCTAATGATCCCCATCTGGACAAGCTTGTCATGTTCACATGTTAGGGACTCGATGAAGGCATTGAGTGTAGTCATCTTCCATCCAGGGGTTGTGAGCTTCCCCGCATGGAATGTAGAAACAAAAACTAAATAATCAGCCCCAAGTTTGGAGAGTATGGTGAGGATGAGTTGATCATCCTCCTTCTCCACTTTGCATTGCTTCAAGAGTAAAACAGTATGCTTGATCTTTGTGAAGAAATCATTCAGAGTGTCGAAATTGGAGGGCTGGAGAGACATGAGTTCATTTTTGAGCTGGTAAACCCTCAAGTCATCATGCTTTCCATATAGAGTTTCCAATTTGTCATGTATTTCTTTTGGAGTCTTCAATCCCGCAAGATGGAAAATAAGATCTCGGGAAATAGAGAGGCACAAGAAACCGAAGGCTTCATCCTTCTTGTTCAAGAATATTGATTTTTCTATGGCTAAACCGGGCTCATCTTTAGTGTCCATGGTGACTCTAAAGAGTCCTCTAGAGCGCAGTTGAATCTCCATATCACCTTTCCATGAGTGGAAATTTTATGGAGTCAAGAGATCTACTAAGGAGGCCATCTGGATCTGCTGGAGCGAATGCTTCACCTGTAGAAACCTGAAAATCAAAACAGAAAGGGCAATGTAAGGTCGGACAGCCTGCACATTTTAGGCTTCCATCACACCCAGCATAGTCAATCAAGCAAGCTTGATCAACAAGTTCTTTACTTGGGGTATTAAGTGGTAAGCCTTGGGTTCTGGTGCAGTGCTGGATTTTTGAGCTATTGCTCAAATTTCATGCAGAAATCTGTCAAAAAACTTATTTTTTAGAGATAGAGCTTCGTCCCACCGTAAGCTCTGATACCATATTAATCTTGTATATTGCTCTAGGAACAAAGCATCAATCTCATCAAATATTAATCAACAAATAACTCATGAAATGGTGTAATCGGTCTACAGGAATAGTAGCTGCACTGTATTCACATAAAGAATGAATGATTACAATTACAATGTCATGCTACAAGCATGAATGAATGAGCAATTCGAGTCCTCAAGGAGGTCATTCGAATTGAATGAGTGAGTCTATATTAACTGACTATAAGCCATGGTCCACACTCAGTTAACCACTGATCAAAACCCTAATTGACTCAACTGAACCCTAACTAAAGCCAGAGTGCAATAAATGACTGAGTCTCAACTGAAAGAGATCAGACACATGCCATAGCAAGCCAACCATCAAGTGCTAGAACTTCAATGACTCCAATGAACCCCAATGAGGTTAACTGAAGTTGAACTGAACATCAAAAGTTGGTGGAGGTGCCCTTGTTGACTCCAGTTCATTAATTAATCATTAAATAATCAAGTAAATGAAAGGAGGCGCCTTCACTGACCTATTTAACTGATTGTAATCACCAGTTAGCAATTAGGTGCATTAATATCACTCAGATCACCCCCGGAGTGCTCCAGTTAGCCTCCCCAAATGTAGGAGAAGGCTAAGTTAGCCTCCTACTGAAGGTAGGCGTGGATGTGACTGGATGATGACATTTAATGCTCCACCGATGTCAATTGATGTCAATAATACTTATGATAGTGGTTTAACTAGGCCAATTTGACCAAAAAGAGTGTGTATGGTGGTAAATGTCTCCAACACTTACAATTTACAGAAATGAGTACAAGAGTTTGTAGAAAAGGTTGGTATGTCTATGTTATAGTGAAATTTATTCAATATAGCATGAAATGATGATCTGTCAATTCATTTGTAGAATATATTTCAAGAATATTTCATATGTCAATTCATTTGTAGAATATATTTCCAGAATATTTCATATGTCAATTCATTTGTAGAATATATTACGAAGAATATATTTCATCATTTGTACTTTCATACACACTTCTCAGTATGGGTTGCACATTAAACTCTCTTAGATATAGGAAAAATACACATATGGATTACACATTACACTTGTATTACACATTAGAAACACATTAACTATATCAAAATATATGCATTGACAATTTATATTACAACAATATTAGTATGTACATAGACATCAAATGTACACCATATTATTTTAGAAATATAGGCTTCTTGGGAGAAATGATCAAATTTGAAGGGTGGGTCTTAATTTCAATTGGAAGGGCATTTATTCTCTCATACCTTCAGAGATGAAGGGAAATATAAATAATTGTCCTTTAATTGATAAGTATAAATTAGCCAAACCTTTTCACCACAAAAAATGCAAAAAACAAATATTGTTTTTCAGCGCTTGTTGTGAAAGCATACATGTATGTGATGAAGGGGCCTAAGTCAACTGAATCCTTGCAACTCAGTGTATTTCTAATTCTCAACACTCCTTTTAAATTGAACAAGAATACCAAAATAAGTTTATTAAAGGCTAGATTTGAGAAAGTTATAGGTGTGTGTAATTAAGTGCTTGGGGCTCTAAAATTTGTTGTGTTTTGTACCAGTCCACAGTTCATTGAATCGATAGTCATTGGTAGGAATTTAAATTATTTAATGAGAATAACTAATGTGTATAACCTCTATTCCTAAAACATTTTCCATGCTGATGCAAGCCACTACACTCTTTATTGTCTTACCAAAAGGCATGATAATGAGGAAGAAGACCTAAAATTATGGACCTAACCTTCAAAGAATGCTTTGCAATCACATTGGTAAGGATTCATGATAAGAAGATCAGAACCATCCAACGTGTCAAATCTCAGTTGATACTGTTAATTAAAGACTTATAAGATAAATTTAATATAATAATTATAGTTGTATCTTACTCTTTGTCACCTTGACACATTTAATATTTTATGGTTGTCTTTGGGCCTTGACCCAATTCGTATTATAAGGTGAGGATGTGCAGGCATAATAATCCTTAGTTATGACTATGAGATGAGCATTTAAAGAGAAGAGAAATTTATATGGATGGATAATTTCAAAAGTTGCACTTCTTTTGAAATGTTGATATAAATTATGCCCTTCTTTATTGGAAGGGTAAAATTCAAATTTTAAATTTTTTTGAAGGACAATTTTAACTTTACACTTCTGGGAAGGGCTCGAACCCTTTGGAAGGGCTGTGAAGGGTTCAATTTTGAACGCTGCTTGGGAGGATTTTGCAATTCCTCCTTTTTAGAATAAGAAAATTCGCTATAGCTTCTCTTGCCTTTTCCAGAACCCTCCAGTTCTACAGAAGCTTCATCGGTCATATGTTTTAATTTTTTTTCTTGCTCTTTCACTTTGTTTGCAAGATTTATCACTTTTGTATGCAATTTATATTTTTCTTCTAGGCATTTCTTAAACATATCTACATTATTATTTTTTTGATTTGAGTGCTCATCTTCCTTTCTTTTAAGATCATCATCTATCTACTTCAGGTCAAATTGAACTGCACTTAATTTTCTCTTGACCTATTGTACCTCCTTCTCGAGCTCTTGTGCCCTCAAATCGCTATCAGATGGAGTATACAAAATTTCTTCTTCCACAAGTTTATTGTGCAAAGCTTTAATTTGGGGTTTCAAATATTGTATCTCACTATCACATCCCAAATGTAGTGCTTTTCCCTTCTCCAATAGTTTTTGGTGAACGTCTCTAATTTCGGCCTCCTTCTCCTATGTCTTCTTCTTCAATGTTGGATCTAATGAGCCAAATGTAAACTCTACAACATTAATTGTTGAAGCGACTTCATTCAAGGTCTTCTCTCGTTGTTGCAAGGAATTCTGAAACTGGAGTAAGCTCTCCATAGTTACATCACCTAGTTTTGTATTGCCAAAAGTGTTGGTGTGATGGAATTTTTAACCTCCACTTTGGATTCTTTTGTTGTGCTGACCTTTTTTACCCTTGACTGTTGATTCTTCTGGTATGCAGACCTATTTACTCTTGACTGTTGATTCTTTTGGTGTGCATACTTGTTTACCCTTGACTGTTGATTTTTTTGGTGTGCAAACTTGTTTACCCTTGACTGTTGATTCTTCTGGTGTGCAAACCTGTTTACCCTTGACTGTTAATTCTTCTAGTGTGCAAACTTTTTTACCCTTGATTGTTTTTTTTTTCTTCTTCCAACACTTTTAGCCTCGAGAGTTTCTGAAATCCTTTCAATTCTCTTTTTTTGTAGCAACTCATTTTTCTTTTTAATTGTTTTATTCAATTTTTCCAATCTTGCTTCATATTCTGCAGTCTCATTTTGTTGTTTAATGATCATTTCTCTCAATGAACTTTGAAACTCAACCTTCAAACCTACAATAAATGTTTCTTTCTACTTCAATTCTTGTTGAAGTTCTGCTTCCTTACCAAATACAGTTTTCAGTGGTGGCATGTTCAAAACTTCATGCTTGTTTTTCAGCTCATTTTCAAGTCTCCCTATAGTTTCCTCATCTTTTTTTTTTGAGCCTGATATGTGTCTTTTAGTCTGTCAAGGTCAGAAATCGATTTTGCTAGAACTACAGTAAATTTAGAACATTGATCCTTAATAAGTTTATCCTTCTGGCCAATTATTTTTTCAGTTTCCACAATTCTTTTCTCTAAACCTGTAACACGATGTACCAAATCAAGAATTTGGACATCCTTAGTTCTGTAAAATTCATCTCTAGCTTCGAAGGAATCCTCCCAAAAGTTAGATTGTTATTTGAAATGTACCATTTTATCAAATAAAGAAAAAACAAATCTACCATCAAAAGAATGTTTGGCATGAATTAGGTCTTCATCACTCATTGGTGAATGGTCCATATCATTGTTCAAAAATTCCTCCCATTGATCTACATTTTCATTTCCATGCATTCCAACCAAAGTTGTGACAGCAACATCTTCTTCAAGGGAAAGTGAAGGCATGTCATTTCCCACAGGTTCCATATTGTCCTCTAAAGGTTGGTCGATCTTATTTTTCTGGTTGAGTCACCCGTTGAAGAAGCAGAGTATGATTGAGCTCTCTAGTTTTGGATATGGTTGATAAAGAAATCTAGGCTCAATCTGTGCTCAATCAATCACCAATAACCTTATCGCAACAATAGCAAATGTGCCAAAAATGCTTGAGTTGACCAGTGCATTAAAAGTTGGCATTGGTTTGGTGGGTGTGCAAAGATAGCCATATATCGTCGATATAGAGACGAAAGTTCCTCTAAAATTAAAAACGTCGATATTGCCACTGTTTTTCTACCATGATAAAAAAAAATGAAGTATTAATCCACGAATGTTCAAAACGTGGAAATATTTCATGAAAAAATCCACCCAAATGTATTAGTGTCTCAAATTCAATTTAAATAAGTTCACGAAGTAGAATATATAAACAACAACTAATAAATTGCATTTTAACAACTTGAAGATTGACTTACTAGATTAGGATTGTTATCTTGTGCTGATGAATTTCAACAGAGACCTCTCCAAGATCTTCAATATGGCCCTTTTAGAGATATTTTCATGGCCATTCCTCAATTGTATTTTAGACAACAATCCTGGAATTTTTGTAGAGTATTCATGAATATTTATGTCTGTTTTCTATGGCAGTTTTATATGCCTCCCTTCTTAGAAACAATTTCAAGGGTTTTGGATGCCACTTCGAAGTTCTCACAAATAAAATTGAGGATATGCCAAATGTTAGGTTCTAGTTTCATAGATGTTCTTGGGTGGTGGAAATTGTAAAGCACCTTCTATTGGACTATCCTTTTGCCAAATATTATTGAAATCATGTTCAGATTGATAATGCGACTATTCTTCAGGCAAGATTGCATTAGCATGTAGTATTATTTTGTTGATTCCATATCTGTAGTCCATTGCTCCCTTTGTGTATCTGACATTGCTTGATAATTTTATTTTTGTTTTTCCTAATTGTATTCATTATTGAGAATCTTTTGAAAGCACTTCTTGTTCATTATGTATGATGTTTGTTTGTTGTTCGTGCCAGATTGACTTGAAGGAGCAATGGACATGATTTTGATATATTTAATTATTCTCCAAATGGTTTCAAGTGTCATCCAAGGCTTGATGTTGCTCGTCATTTGGGAATTATTGTAGATAATTTTGCTAATACTTTTGGTGATTGTGCTGACCATAATGCTTCACCACATAAAAGTAGCGAGTTTTTGCTACATAAGGCTTTGCGGTCTACAACATTTCCTAGAAAAAAGGAGTTAGCTAGGCTCGAATCCATGGATCTAAATTTATCAAGGGTACAAAGTTGCATAGAAAATAATGAGAAAAATAGCAACAACGCGAGAAATGATCATTCCTCAGGCATAGATGTTAAGCCTAGCTCTCGGAAGGTGAATAGAAATAAAAGAGAGTGTAAGTCTACTGTGGATGAAAAATCGTTACATCAAACAAAATAGAAGTTAATGGAATTTTATAATGCTTAATCATGCTATCTATTCCATGATTTTATTTCTCCACCTAATCTATGCAATTGTAGTCATGTCCTTAGACAAATATTTTAGGAGTTCATTTTTGTCTTATGTGTATAGGGATGCATCTTTTTTAGGTGAATTTATGGGCAAAATATTTTATGATGATTCTAGTTTCTGATGTACACATTCTTCTTTGTAAACTACCACTACTGACTAAACCATCTGATGGAGTTATTCAATTGTTAGTGGATCATAGAAACATTGACTTGCTTCTTCTATACTTTCAGAAGGACTTGCCTGTAAAATATGAATATTTTTCTATTGACTGTATTGGTACCATTTATCCTCATCCTACATATCATGGTGATATCCATATATGGCCTATAGGATATTTCTCTACTTGGCATGATAACTTGACTGAGTCATTATTTACATTTGAAGTGATTGATAGGGGATTTTCTAGACCTATTTTTCGGGTAACAAGACGTCCTTACACATCATTTCCAAATCCAAACACAAATTCAATTGTCTTATTGAATTCGAGTTGCAAAAACCTTCAAGTTGAAAATAAATATTAATAACATGAAATATTCTTTGAAACAATAAATGAGGAGGACAATAAAATTCAGATGCTTCTTGTAGATCCCAATGATTTGATTTGTGTGTATCTGTCTGCATTTGATTAGAAATTTGCAACTAGTTGTGTTCAAGGTTTTTGGGATGATATGTATAAACCTATCAATC
This sequence comes from Pseudotsuga menziesii, assembly GCA_001517045.1. NCBI lineage: Eukaryota > Viridiplantae > Streptophyta > Pinopsida > Pinales > Pinaceae > Pseudotsuga > Pseudotsuga menziesii. The sequence goes on along the minus strand of LPNX010777770.1, from coordinate 592,648 downwards.
ATATAATACTAGTTGGAACCCTTCCCCTGCAAGGGGAAAATGAACAACGAGATTCTGACAAAAAATCAATCGAAAATGATATGGGGAGTTTTGGGTTGAAAGTAGATATTCTTGTGAAGCTTGGAAATTGATTTATACTAAGTTTGTTGAATCCCGTTTAGATATTTACAAGTGGGGAAATAGGTTATTGTTTGTAAACATTCAACAATAAATGAAGGCTCCCTTGCAAATTTTTCAAATGGTGTTAAAGCCAAGATAAATTTAGGCTCATTGAGAAAGCTTTGTAGTTCTGTTGGCCCTTGAAATATGTTAATGCTATAAATAATATAAGTGATCTAAGAAATTCTTGCATGGTGTTGAAAGAATAGTTGGAGCAGGATAGGTTTGGATTAAATTTTTCCTTTGTGCAAGAAATTATCAAAACTCTTCCTGGTGCAATAATATGTTTGAAATATTAATTCTGCCCAAGATGTACACCTATTTGACTTTCTAAATAGTTGGAAGTGGTAATATGATCCTGCAAAATAAAATTTCACTTGAAGCTAATGAAATGAATGAAGAAACCATACATGATATTCTTAGACAAACAAAAATGCAAGGAAAGGAATGTCAACTGTGTTAGGAATATCGAGCAACAGACTGCTCCACCTCTAGGCTGACCTTTTGTAACAAGGTTATCTCCATAGCTTGTAGGAGATGTAATACATGTATGTGTAAGTGATTCATTGATTTGTTTCAAAATTCTAGAATCATATTCAAAATATTTAAAGATAATATGCAGTCAATTTTTTTAAGAGCAAATATTTTAAATGGTCATTTTTCTTACTGAATAACATTAAATGATTCCACTAAGGGTGTGACTCAAAATTACTTGTCTAGTTTCAATTTTCAAGTGTAAAGATATATTTTACCACTAGAAATAGACCAAGGCCAAAATTTAAGATATTCTGAACACCAAAAATATGCAAACTGCATAAGTGGCAAATAAAAAAATTTGTCTAACGATATATGGTCGGAGCTCACCTATGGCACAAAAATTTGCAAAGGAAACAAAGAAAGGTCCATATTACACTCACTTTCCAATATCCAAGGTTTTTAGAGCATAATGATAGATTTTGTATGATCAAAATTATGTTATTAGCATATACTAATAACATAATACACGATGGTCATTAAAGTGATAGAAAATGGTACCATGATTTTGTTGTGTGCAAATAAATCTCAGAATGCCACATACCCAACCAAGTAGCAATGAACATTATTAAAATAACATTTAAACCTGCAAAATACTACTAGAATAAGGTTTGCCACGATATATGGAAAAAAAAACCATTTTAAGCTTCACATCTAAAGAATCATAACTTTTGAATTCATATGAAAAAAATAATCATAACTTTTGAATTCGTATGAAAAATAGATTGGCATCTAGAAAAAGGTGAAGTACCAAGTAATATTCTAAAACAAATCCCAAGGTAGTATAAGTGAGTAAAACCTCCCTTAATTATTCCTTGGTAACCTCTCTTTCCAGCCTTTCATTCATTTCTTCATTGAAAACTCGCATAAATAATCTAACAACCTACATTTGTTATGCAGTGTGAGAAGCATTGGGCTCCTTAAATAGAGAATTAAAGTGATTTTTTGCTACAAGAGCAATTCCTTCAAAAATATTTACTTTGTGTCTAGAAGGAAGGCCAATTTCCCAAATTGTATTCACCTACTTTCTGTAATTTGTAAAGGTATGAAAACACTTAGTATTCCAATGGATTTATATTTTAAAAATGAAATGAAATTATATTTCGTAATGCACCCAACTAAACAAGGACTAATTTTTGTTAAGTGCTAGAGTATTTGGAGTATTTTGGGCTTATGGCTTCCGTCAAACACTTTGACCTCTATATTTTTTCACCACTATAAACCCCAAACAATCTTGGATGGTTTTTGTATTTAGTGTACTACTATCATGCTTGGTTGTTGATTGTGTACAAGTTTGCAAGTTATTGATATAAAAGGGAATGACTTCCAAAGTAAAGTTTGAATAGAAAACACAAATTTGAAGTATTTTTCCATTGATTCAAAGGAGAAAGTAACTAATAGTTTCCACAGGTAACAATGAGATTTTACAATTCTAACAACGGTTATCACAAAAAAAATCATATCTAAATATTTCTCTTTTTCCGACCTGTATCTTGCAACGTCCTTCTTTAGTGTTGACAGTCTCTCCACAAAGGTCATGATTTGGTTGAATACAAACCCATGAAGCATAAAAAAACAAATGAAGTGCCCCGTAGTAGAGGGATGTTCCAAAGAAGTATTAACAACAAAGACAAAATGATAATATCAACCTATATATTTGAGTGGTTTGGACTATGCACAAGTATTCCCCTTTTAGAGTAATCACCACAACACTGATGGAATCCCAACCCAATGTTCAGATACTTGCCTTGCCAATAGTTTAGTATGCCCCAATCAGATGGTGCACCCTCCCCTCTTAACACCCACAACTAGAAATAATTATATTCATCCAAAATACATTCCAAGAAAAATCCCAATAAATTTACTACTTGAGCAAGTATACTCTCTAAAAATCCCCATGATTTGCCTCAGATTTTCTCTCTACAAACACACAACTCGAAATAATTGGAGGTGGTGGTACGATGAGTAGCTGGATATGGCATGCTGAGTTGCTTTTTGATAACATTGAAGAGGCCGTGGTGTTACAATGGGCAGATGGAGAGGGCAAGCAATATTTAGCATGTTGCAGAGAATTTAATGCGGCTGCAGCAGGCTTGATGACGTTTGGATCTCGAGCAGCTCAAGATCCAACAATCATCAAGCCTACTACAGCTGAATTAAATGCTCCGCAACATGCTAAATATTGTTTGTATACAGAATAAACTCATACATTAACCAACACATTTCCCCAATAGACATTGATTAATTCTTTTGCACTACACCTTGCTAATAAAAACTAATGAAATTTAATAGAAAAGATTAAACGTCAAAACCACGCTAATGACATTTAATAGAAAAAATTAAACGTCAAAAACACGTTTTGGATCATTACTTGCCTCTTTTATTCAACGACTTGGTAAAATTTTTAACTGTAAATGACAAGAAAAATTCCCATCAAATTCCAACCCTGAGCTAGATGAATTTGGTCACATTTAGATTATTTTCTTTTTAACATGGAAAATGTTCAATATTAAAGACAACTAGAATCAACATGAATTGTTTTCATCAAAATGATTATTTTATATTTAATGGAAAGGTCATGGATTAATCTAGTTTACAAACAGTATAAAATGGAAACTTAACGTAGTTTTCAAAGAGTATTAAATATACATTTGAGAGCCTAATTTATGTTGATATTCAAGCCTATATTGTCCTTGAGATAAAAAAAAATCATTATAGGAAAAAATTAACTTCTTTGTTTACTTGACAAACATTGTTTTGATCCCATGTGGTGTAGAATAGACGGTGAATGGGTGTATTGTTAAGGCACTCCTTATATAAGGTCACCAGTTCGAAACTCCATGGGTACGAGCTTTACAAGAAAAAGAAGAAGACAAACTTTGTTTCATTAACAAACATTATTGATTAGTAGAATGTCCTTCATGAGGGATCACAGTTTAAGGGGACAACATGCCTATTTGTTTCTATATGGTTCCTAAAACTCAACCCTACCACCATGAAGGTCATCATAATCATTGTTTGGGTTGTCTCCTCAATCTAGCCATAGGTATGTGGTATTAAATAGTCTTTGAATAAAATGTAAATTCTTTGGATATATTTATAAAAGTAGGTATAATGATCATATTCAATAGGTTTCCTTACATATGCAATCCATCCATACATATGTGGTATTAAATATTCTTTGAATAAAATGTGAATGCTTTGGATATATTTATAAAAGTAGGTATAATAATGATCATATTCAACAAGTTTCCTTACTTATGCATAAATGTGTATAGTTGAGCCCAACATCAATCAAGGATTAGTGAACAAGATAAATCTAGAAGGGGAAAAAAATTGATAGACTCAAGTTTTAGATTATATTCCTAGTAACATAATTGTTAATAACTAGGTCATATTTAGGACTCTAGAACTCAAGTGTGAGCTCAACCAAAAAAAAAAGGGTCACAAATTTAAACTAAAGCCTAGCAATATCCAGAATAATTGTACTCAGGTTTTGTAGATGATCAATCAATTGACACCCAAAAGGCACATATCTAAAGCAAGATATCAATGCTAATCTAGAAGGTTTGACCATGGAATGAACTTGAATGGATAAAAAGGCATATCTATGGTGGTATCCCCCACGAGGATCATAGGAAATTGTTTGGAATTGTGATTTAATGCACTGGTGTATGTAGGAAATTTTAAGAGAGACATTTTAATGTAACCTTTTTAGTGTCACAAAGATAACAAATTCTTTCATCCCACAACGTTTTATGGATCATCTAACATCCTATTTCACTATGGAGATCATGAGAGTTTGTTCTTATTTTAGTAATGTTGATTTTATTCTTTATGCTACTTAAAATAGATATATACTATTGGTCTTCTAGATTAGTGTTGATCACCTCCTTATAACTTATCCTCTAATTCTTTATCACGCCAATTCTCCTTTTATTTAGATGTGGTAATACCTTTAACATTATCATTATTTTATAGAGTGACCTCTTCCTCCTAATGATTTATCCAAAATTTGGTATCTTTATGCCAACCTCGCTTAAGCCACACATAGTTTTGGCTGGAGTTTGAAGCAATCTTAGGGAGCCTCTTGTCTCCCATGTTTTTCTATCTTGTCCTTGTATATTAGGTACCTATTCATAGATATGATCTCAATGGAGGGAATACTTGTTTCCACGAGGATATGATAGGGTTTATTGTCTTTAATTTTGAGATTATATGTTATAAAACATTATTGTATTTGTTATATACTTCTCCATGTAAATTCTCTAGAGATGTTGCAGCCCCAAACTTCACATCCATACAAGATAATAGGCATGACAAGAGTTTGAAAGAGGAGTTTATTCTTATCCCAAGTCCAAAGGGTTATTGATTTAAAACTATTTTCAAGTCCATCATAAGCTTTGCACCCTCCACTAACTTAATCCTTTTCTCAATGCTATAGTTCCAATTAAGCTTGTGATGAAGCTCAATTCTGAGATATTTGTATGAAGTCACTTCCTCCAATTTGTTGTTGTCATACATGAAATTAGAATAATGATATTTTTGGATTTGATTATCATAACCTTTCCTTTGTTATTGACTAGTCATACCCATACTAGAGCGAAAATCCTTGAGAATTTTTAGTTTCTTGTTGAGATCATAGGGACTCCTCGCCATAAGGACAATATCATTTGCATAGAGAACAAGGATGATGACTATACTAGTTAGGTTCATTTTGACCCAACCTACTTCTTCCAAACAACCCTCTAATTTCCTAATGTACACACTAACAAAAAGAGTAGGGGACATTTGACAATATTGCATGAATCCTTTATTACAATAATTTCTTCTCACCAGCCCTCAAGTTTCTTAAACTTGGAAATAACATTTTCATACAACCTTATCACTACAACTCTCAATTTGAAAGGAACTTTTATCCCTTCTAATTTATTCCAAAGGATAGTTTTGTGCACTATGTCAACTACTATTATAAACTGAACAAAGCAACACAAAATATTGGTTTTATTATTGCAACACTCGTCATAAATGGTCCTAGTTGTAACAAGGTAGTCCATAGTTGAATGATAGCTCCTAAATTGTGCTTGTTATTTCACTGTTTTTTCATGACTTTCTATCCATATGTTGATCATATTTTTCAGAATAATTCTAATTCCATATAACTTGGCTAAAAGAGGTCTAATCATAGTGGTTTTGTTAGCACTCAGAATTTACCCCTGGTTGTGAAAGGATAATCCCAAGGTAACCGCAAAACCAAGATTTAGGATAAAATATTGCTTCTTTCCTTACAAATAGGGATCTCTCAATAGATAAAATCACATGCCAAATATATATTAAAAATAAATCAAATTTAATAGTCACAATGGCTGAAATTGGTGGTCATTGGGCTTGGAGTCAAATATGAAAAACAAATAGTGACAGTGATTTTGCAATGGAAATTTAAATAGAGGTAGGGTATCTACTTCTTTATAGTCAAAATGATAATTTTCTAGTGATAAAGAAGAACAGAGAAATAGTCCATTAACATGGACATCTTCGGATGAATCCAATGCTAACTTTAGTGGAAATAGTTTGTGAATGATTGAAAGTAAAGGATCAGTGCATATGATTATGAATTCCAACCCAATATACAGTCATTCAAGCATGCAAGATAACAATTTGGAAAGGTTAAACATGAAACACATTCACAGAAAGGAAGGAAAATACAGACTGTAAAGTAAATAACACAAGAATCTTTGCAAAACACCTTATCGACTCTAAAATTTTTATTAATATTGGCAACTCTCTTACAATAACAGATCGTCTCACGCGTTCCAAACCTTAATACATTGAAAAATGTTTCTTAAATACATCAAAAATATCCATGAGATGATAACTACTTCTGTGCTAAAAATAGGAAAAATAACCGCCTTATTACACTTGTCATTTGCTTCCTAACTAATTAACTACCTCATAAATTTATTACATTTTCAAAATAAACTAGTCTTCAAAAACTATCGATCTGCATTTCTGAGTATGTAATATGTATTTTGTTCTTCCAAACTTCTCAATTGTTTTCCATTGGTCTACAGATGGAAGCTCTAGATTGGCCATTTCTTTAGCCATTACATGTAACTCTACATGATCCACATATAAAATTGCTGGAAATTGGGAACAAACTGCTCTAAAGGTGTTGATAATTTCAAAATCCACTGCTAGCTTATCAACCACATTTTCCCAGACAGGGACTGGTTCACATCTTCAAAATTTCTATGATCCAATCTACATTTCACCATCAATCTTGATATTCAACCTGGGACAATAACCTATAATCTTCTTCCCAAAAAGAAGGTAGACCTTTCAGAAATAAAGGCACAAATGATCGGGACTTGAAAATTTTCACCTAATACTGCATGATGTCAGTTTTAGCTTGCACAGTCTCTATGTGCAGGTGCTTTCCTACTACTTTTCTATCCCAGGTGATCACTATGATTCTATCCTTAATTCCCATGGTCATTAAACCCTCCTCTGACAAAGTGTGAAGGAAATTGATTGTATTGTTAGCTGTATCTACAGAATTCTTATTTAAGGCTTCTTTTATTGTAGTGCAATAAGTTATCTAATCACTTGTTGTTTATACCTCATGCCCCATATACATGTTATGACAAAAAATGCACATTAGCTCAACTCCCAGCTACAAAATGGAGTTCGAATAAACCTTGTGTACATTAACTCGACTCCAAGTTGCTAAATGGAGTTCCACTGTCATGGAGACTGCACATTACCATGTTACTAAGTGCACTTATCACATGAGTTCATAGGAGTTTATTAAGAGTTCAGAGGAGTTTATTAGGAGTTGGTTTGTCACACCAACTACACATTATCTCAACTCCCATCTGCAAAATGGAGTTCATCGATCGACTAAACCTTTGGGTAGAAGGGATTCTTGTGAGCATGATATTAAATGGGAGCTTTAGAAAAAAAGGCAAGGTGAACAATGAGGCATTATGTTCTAACCATGGATACTTCTAATTGCAACTCGTTGTTTACTTAACCTATACATGAAGAAATGGGTTTCATTTTTCCATTACAAGAGGTATTTGAGGTTGCTTAAAACATTTATAGTGCTTATAAGGTTGTCCAAGTTTTAAGCTATAGAAATGGAACTCAATATTGCTTAATTCCCATGTATCATGAAGGGCACATGGTAATAGAGGGATAAGAAAAATTCTCATTCCTTTAATCTCCTCACGAATACAACAATGATAAGTAGAGCCATCCATGGTTTGGGCTGGATGTGTGATCAAGTAAAATTCTTTTAATTCCTAGCATCAACACAATGCAAATTGTCCTAATAATTCTCTTTGTCCTTCCTTCTCCACATATCCATCCTCCAACAAAGCCTCCAAACCTAATTAACCCCAAAATAATAGATAGAATTGATCAAGAGAGAGGACAAAAGCGTACATACATAGTGGTTGAACATGGTGGTAGAGGTGGGTTCTTAATTCCATGTATTCCACCCACATTTTGTTTCTATACCTATGAAAATTCCTTCGAGCGGGGAATCCATCACCTTACTAGATTAGGTATACATAGAAAGGATATCCTTTAAAATCAAAACTGGAATTCAATCATTTGAAATTTCAACCGCCCTTTAAAATCAAAACTCTTCCTTTGGTTGGCTCTTTTTGATAAAGTTCATGTTTGGGATTCTATGGTGAGAAGATATTGGGTGGGACCAGGAATATGTGCTATGTGTAAAGATAAGAATGAGATGATAAATCATTTTCTCACCACTTTTCCATATTTTATCAAAATGTTGGAATATGCAACCATGGTAAAGAATATAGTTTTTCATTTGGACAGGACAAAACCTATCTGGGGCCATTCAGTCTTGGGTTCATAACTGGAATTTTAAATATTTTTTAGCTTTACCTGTCATTTTCATATGGAACGACTTAATGGACACGAATAAAGTGATCTTTGAATAGGCTTAATTACATTCCTCATACAGTCATAGTTGCAAAGGGTTTGGTCATTTTGCATCATTTTTCACAAGAAGAAAGCCCTCCAAAGGTAAGAAGGATTGAAGAGGAATTCATAGACAAATCTAGAAGTTGGCCTTTTTTATGGTGTTTCCCAAGATACACTTGCTCTTGGAGGGGCTAGAGGCATATTGCATATCTCATAAGCTCAATTGATAAAATTTTCAACTAGCATTGGTCCTTGCACTAATAACAGAAGAGAGATGCTTGCATTAAATTTATTAATGATGCTTTCTTTGACAAAAGGACTTTTGCAATTGTAGTTTTCGAGGACTCTAAATTAGAGACTGATTGGATGAGTAAGAAGAGACCCCCAAAAAATATCCTGCTGAGGTCTCTTTTTGAGGATATGATCCATATTGTTGGTTTATTTTATGAGATATCCTTTGAACACATCTACAACCAAAGGAATATGTTGGTAGACCAATTATCCAAGGATTCCCTACGACTTAGGGAAGGTATTTGGAAGTGTTGGAAGAAGGAAAATGATAACCTATTGGATTCGAATCCATGTCCTTTCCCAGTTTAAATACATATAGGAATTTCACACTAGAAGTGCACTTTCACATGTGGAGTTTAAAAGAATACATATTTTTTTGGAAGGCAAATTGTATCACTTTCTTTTGATTATGTTTATAAATTAGATAGTTTCTATTTCTACTAGAACAACCACTTAACTTGTGGATGGTGAACACCGATAAGAAAAAAGTTAAGTGTCACAAATAAGTTATCTAATCACTCAGTGTCTATACCGAATGCCTCAGCTACATGTTATCACAACGACTACACATTAGCTCAACTCCCAGCTGCAAAATGGAGTTCGACTAAACCTTGTGCAAATTAGCTTGACTCCAAGTTGCTAGATGTAGTTCCACTGTCACACAGACTGCACATTAACATGCCACTAAGTGCACTTATTACATGAGTTCAGAGGAGTTTATTAAGAGTTCATAGGAGTTTATTAGGAGTTCAATTGTCACACGAACTGCATATTATCTCAACTCCCAGCTGCAAAATGGAGTTCATCAATTGACTAAACCTTTGGGATGTAGAAGGGTTTTTTGTGAGAATCATATTAAATGGGAGGTGTAGGGAAAATCAAAGGTGAACAATGAGGCTATATGTTTCAACCATGGAGACTTCTGATTGCAACTCGTTGTTTACTTAACCTATCCATGAAAAAATGAGTTTCATTTTTCCATTACAAGATGTCTTTAAGGTTGCATGAAACATTCATATTGCCTATAAGGACGCCCAAGTTTTAAGCTATAGAAAGGGAACTAAGCATTGTTTGATTCCCATGCATCATGAGGGCCACGTGGTAATAGTGGGTTAATCCAAATTCACATTCCTTTGATCTCCTCATGAATATAACAATGATAAGTAGATCCATATGTGGGTTGGGTTGGATGTGTGATCAAGTAAAATGCCTTTAATTCCTAGCATCAACAAAATACAAATTGTCCTAATAATTATCTTTGTCCTTCCTTCGCCACATAGCCATCCTGCAACATAGTCTAGAAACCTAATTACACCCAAAATACTTGGTAGAATTGGTCGGGAGAGAGGAAAAAAGGGTTTAATAGGGTGGTTGAGGAGGGTTCCCAATTCCATGTATTCCACGCACTATTTGTTTCTCTACCTACACAAATTCATTCGAGCAAGGAATCCATCGCCTTACTAGATTAGGTCTACATAGAAAGGACACCCTTTAAAATCAAAACAGGTTCAATCATTTGAAATTTCAACTACCCTTTAAAATCAAAACTCTTCCTTTTGTTGGCTCTTTCTGATAAAGTTCATGTTTGGGATTCTATGGTGAGAAGATATTGGGTGGGACTAGGCATATGTGTTATGTGTAAATATTATAATGAGATGATAAATCAGTTGTTAACCACTTGTACATATTTTATCAAAATGTGGGAATATGTAGCCATGGTAAAGAATACACTTTTCATTTGGACAAGACATAAGCTATTTGGACCATTTAGTCTTTGGTTCATAACTAGAATTTTAAATATTTTTTAGCTTTACGTGTCATTTTCATATGGGATGATTGGATAGCCACAAATAAATTTATCTTTGAATAGGCTTACATTCCACCTACAATCACAGCTATAAAGGGTTTGGCCATTTGCAACATTTTTCACAAGAGGAAATCCCTCCAAAGGTTAGAATGATTGAAGAGGAAGTCATAGACAAATCTAGTAGTTGGTCGTTTTTTATGGTGTTGCCCAAGCTACACCTGCTCTTGGAGGGGCTAGAGGTATATTTCATATCTCAGAAGCTCAATGGATAATATTTTCAACTAGCATTGGTCCTTGCACTAATAACAAAGGAGAGATGCTTGCATTATTTTTTTTAATGATGCTTCCTTTGACAAAAGGAGTTCTGCGACTTCAAGTTTTTGGGGACTCTAAACTGGAGACTGATTGGGTGAGTATGAAGAGACTCCTAAAAAACATCCCGTTGAGGCCTCTTTTTGAGGATGTGATCCATATTGTTGGTTTATTTCAAGAGATATCCTTCGAACACATCTACATCCAAAGGAATACATCGGTAGACCAATTATCGAAGGATGGCCTATGACTTAGGGAAGGTATTTGGAAGCGCTGGGAGATGGAAAATGATAACATATTTGAGTCGAAACCATATCCTTTCCCAATTTAAATACATATAGGAATTTCACACTAGAAGTGCACTTTCACATGTGGAGTTTAAAAGAATATATATATAGGAAAATTGTATCTCTTTCTTTTGATTATGTTTATAAATTAGAGAGTTTATATTTCTACTAACACAACCACTAACTTGTGGATGGTGAAAACCGATAAGAAACAACTTAGGTGTCTCAAATAAGTTATATAATCACTTGTTGTCTATACCTCATGCCTCAGCTACATGTTATCAAACCAACTGCACATTATCTCAACTCCCAGCTGCAAAATGGAGTTTGACTAAACCTTGTGCACATTAGCTCGACACCAAGTTGCTCGATGGAGTTCCACTGTCACACTAACTGCACATTACCATACCACTAAGTGCACCTATAACATGATTTCAGAGGAGTTTATTAAGATTTTAGAGGAGTTTATTAGGAGTTCGATTGTCACATGAGCTGCACATTAGCTCAACTCCCAGCTGCAAAATGGAGTTCGTTAATTGACTAAACGTTTGGGTAGAAGGGGTTTTATGAGAATTATATTAAATGGGAGGTTTAGGAAAATGGAAAGGTGAACAATGAGGTTATATTTTTTAACCATGGAGACTTCTGATTGCAGCTCGTTGTTTACTTAACCTATACAGGAAGAAATGGGTTTCTTTTTTCCATTACAAGAGGTCTTTGAGTTAGCCTAAAACATTCATAGTGCTTATAAGGGCATCCAAGTTGTAAGTTATTGAAAGGGAACTAAGCATTGCTTAATTCTCATGCATCATGAGCGCCACATGATAATAATGGGATAAGACAAATTCACAATCCTTTGATCTCCTCATGAATACAACAATGATAAGTAGATCCATATGTGGGTTGGGTTGGATGTGTGATCAAGTAAAATTCCTTCAATTCCTAGCATCAACACAATAAAAATTGTCATAATAATGCTCTTTGTTCTTCCTTTTCCACATAGATATCTTACAACAAATCCTCCAAACCTAATTACACCCAGAATACTAAGTAGAATTGGTCAGGAGAGAAGACAAAAGGGTATACATAGTAGTTGAATAGGGTGGTTCAGGAGGGTTCCGAATTCCATGTATTCCACACACTTTTTCTTTCTCTACCTACACAAATTCCTTTGAGTGAGGCATCCATTTCCTTACTAGCTTAGGTCTACATAGAAAGGCTTCCCTTTAAAATCAAAACTGGAATTCAATCATTTGAAATTTCAACTTCCCTTTAAAATCAAACTCTTCCTTTGGGTGGCTCTTTCTGATAAAGTTAATGTTTGGGATTCTATGGTGAGAAGATATTGGGTGGGACCATGCACATGTGCTATGTGTAAACATCATAATGAGACGATAAATCATTTGTTCACCACTTGTCCATATTTTATCAAAATGTGGGAATATGTATACATGGTAAAGAATACACTTTTCATTTGGACAAGACATAAGCTATATGGGGGCATTTAGTCTTGGGTTCATAACTTGAATTTTAAATATTTTTTAGCTTTACCTGTCATTTTCATATGGGATGACTAGATAGCCACGAATAAAGTTATCTTTGAAGAGGCTTACATTCCACCTATAATCACAGCTGCAAAGGGTTTGGCCATTTCCAACATTTTTCATAAGAGTAAATCCCTCCAAAGGTCAGAAGGATTGAAGAGGAAGTCATAGACAAATATAGCAGTTGGTTGTTTTTTATGGAGTTTCCCAAGCTACACCTACTCTTGGAGGGGCTAGAGGCATATTGCATATCTCAGAAGCTTAATGGATAACATTCTCAGTCCTTGCAACAATAACAAAGGAGAGATGCTTGCATTGATTTTTTAAATGGCGGTTGCTTTGAAAAAACGAGTTCTACAACTTCAAGTTTTTGTGGACTCAAAACTGGAGACTGATTGGATGAGTATAAAGAGACCCCCAAAAAAATCCTACTGAGGCCTCTTGTTGAGGATTTGATCGATATTATTAGTTTATTTAAGGAGATATCCTTCAAACACATATACAACGAGAGGAATATATTGGTAGATCAATTATCCAAGGATGGCCTACGACTAAGGGAAGGTACTTGGAAGCGTTGGGAGATGGAAAATGGATTTGGATCCATGTCCTTTCCCAGTTTAAATACATATAAAAATTCCACACTAGAAGTGCACTTTCACATGTGGAGTTTAAAAGAATATATATATTTTTTGGTAGGAAAATTGTATCTCTTTCTTTTGATAATGTTTTTTTGTGCACAATACTTATTGAACTCATATACTTATATATGAGATGCATATGTAAAGAGTAGTAAAGGTCTTAGTTTACAATTTTTAAAAGACCTTCGTGGTACATAAACAATGTAGTTTTGTTTTTATTAAATAAAGTGTAACTTTTTTTCCAAGGAAATAAAATACTTAATTTTAAAAAAAAATTGGGGAGCCAATTCACTATATTAAGAAAATATTATTATCTTGTAAACAACTATTTTCTAAAAATGCTACAGAGTTGATTTTTATAATTATTTCAATTCCATATTAAAAAATTAAATAAAAATTATTTTTCTAACCTAATATTTTAAATTAAATATAATTAATCTAATAATCAAAACTTTACTGAACGTGGCTTTTTTAATTAATAATATTATTAGAATTCTTATTAGTTTAATTTAAAAACCTAATTCTAAAAGTAAAATATATCATGTAAGTGGTCCAATATCTTCATAAACACATTACTACATTTACTATTTTAAATTTTGTAACTGCTATACATATAATACCTTTGATGTCAATATTTTTAAATGAAAATATCATTTTTTTTATTAATTTTATCTTTTTATTTTATACTATTTTTTCCTTGTTTTTTTTATTTTATATATTTTTTTCTTAAAAATAGTGAATATTGCTGCTAAATTTGAAATTCTATTTTATTATATTAAAAATATGTACTCTTATTTCAATGATAATGATAATGATGATGGTTAACGTCCATTGAAACTTGGTCTATGAAACCTAAAGAAACCAATTAATTAGTTTGTTTTAAAATTGTTGTCCTATGCTCAAAGAGCTTGGTGAGAAGCGTCTCGAACTCATTATAATTTTGACAAGTTAAAAGGCTAGGAAGGTCGGTATTGCAACAAAGATTATGAAACTGAGATCTAATGTGGGTGTACGCATGGCTCTCTAAGAGGAAGAGATTTTTATCTTCAATGTTCCTATTCTCATAGAGATGGCATATCCTTTCCACCCATGGTGTTTTAGTGACTATCCAATGACTTGTTTCACTATGTAGCTCATGAGAGTTATGTAACGTCCCCGACCCTCCGACCGGCGAAGAGGATGCTACGATACATCAGATCATCTGGGCATCTAGCCCCATGAACATGAACATACATACATATAATGATGAAGCATGATACTTAAAAACATAAAACATATTACAAAGCATAATCATTCATATACACAATGGAAGCAAAACATATCAATCAACACTCATGCATGTACAGATCAACATTTAACATGTATATCATCATTCATCAACGATAAATATGATTGCAGACACAAGTTAGGTAAGAATACTTATCTTATTAAGAACTTGTTCCGCAACCTGCTACGTCGCTGCAATGTTCCACCTAACCATAGGCATGTGTGCTCCTTAATCTCTCAGCAATGCTGCCACCACTGAGTCGGGCATGATTCCCCAAGGAATAAGGAACTAACAGGCTTACACATAGCCAAGGATAACAACACCACAAGGGTACACAGTTCAGCCAAGCCAACACAGTTGGGTTTATCAGGCGAACATCAGATCAGCCAAGCCAACCAAGTTGGGTTTATTAGGCCATCTAGGAGCTGGGAAAAGGATAAATGCTAAGCTGGTGAGCTCGTTGAAGAGCTACAAACACCAACAACAGAGCCAGCTTGGATTCTAGGACACCCACACACACCAAACACAAGGAAATCAGTCCCTTCTCTGCAACACAGTCCCTCAGACCTTGATCTCCCTTCCAGTGCTATTAAGGGGTTGTGGAGAAGAAAGCCAGCTCAGTAGCTCTGTCTGTGTGGTTCTCAACCCACCAGGTTTATCAAACACCTCAGGCCCTCATTCACCACTCCAATGCAGTCCGAGGACAAAACCACTGCATGCAAGCAGCCAAACAGCTATTCAAGCTTTTACAGGGGAAAAACACAGTTCATCAATCGTGGGCAAACAGCAGCCCACAAACCACTATGAACCCACAACACCCGATCCTCAATGCAATCGCTGGAGAAATTGCACAGGCAAAAAAATGGGGAAAGAACAAACTCCCAAACTATGCGTGATGGAAAAAGACACAGCCAAAGCAAAATGTGGAAAACACAAAGAAGAAACCCACAACGTGGATCACGATGAAAGAACAGATCGTTCCACAGTCCAGACACACCAGCAACGTTGGACAACAAGGGTCCCTTCTCCGCAATGAAGCCAACACACCCTTCACAATCGATAATGGTGGAATAAACGCAGGTTCTATGCGTGATCAAGAGGAAAGAACATCTCCGACTAGCAAAACGGTGTATGAGAGGGAAAGGCCGAACCCCCACACAAGGAATTTCCATCCTTTTAACTCCCTCCGCTTGAGGAAAACGAACAGTCACCATTGTGATAGTGGACAGACCATCCGCAACCCAGAAGGCACGTCATGGAGAGAGTGCAGGCGTGAGCGTAGTGGTCTTTTTTTTTTTGCCAGCAAATAGATGCCCCAACTAATCAACAGAACAATGAAGGTGGTGGTTGGATGAAACAAGGGAAAATGAGCAAAACAAACAAGGTGGTGACACATGTCTTTTCCCCCATGGCTCAAGGTTCATCATTTCCCCTCCTTATCCTTAGGAATCATGCCCCTTCTCAATTTAGTTGCAGTGAACATAGTTGGTTGGGTTATTTAATTAAAATGCACGTTTACATGATGTCACAATTTAATATATGCCATATGTCCCAATATACCATCGGTGACCATTCCAATCCGAATCATAACATAACCAAATCGATGGTGGGGCGTTTGCCCTTAGCTCCTCACCATGATTATTACAACATAAGTATCATGTATATTTAACGCAAACGAGGTCAAAACCGGGGTGTTACAAGTTAGTTCTTATCTTGGCTATATTAGTTTTTTTCTTTAAACTGGTTAAAACAGAGAGATACTTTTGATCTTTTAGAGTAGGGTTGATGACCTTCTTATAATATCTTAATTTTCTTTTAGCTTCTAAATCTTTCTCACACCACAGTTTCTCTTTAAACTTAGAAGTAACAATATATAACTTACAAATAAAGATTATATTAACCAACATTATAAATTTATATATTATTTAGAATAAAAAATAATACTTTTGCAAATTTTAAACTACAAATTTATATATTTAAATTTTAGTAAATGAAAATTAATGTTCTTACAAATATTAAAATACAAATTTATATATTATTTAAATCTTACCTAATGAAAATTAATGTTTTTATAGATATTAAAATTGTATTAAATAAAAATCATTATTTTGACAAATAATTAATTAAAATATTAAAACTTCAACGAATAGAAACCAATGCTTTAGCAAATAATTAATTAAAATAGTAAAACTTTACTGAATAACAAATAATTAACATTCTAACAAATAATTAAGTAAACTATTAAAACTTGACAATCTGTAAAATAATTAAATAAAATATTTAAACTCACTGAAAAGAAGATAAAGTTGGGCAAACAATTAAAACAAATAATATAAAATATTTTTTAACACATAGTTAAATGAAATATCAAAACAGCGAAAAACAATGTTGAGAAAAATAATTGGCATTGCATGGATTTCAATGCTTTCCCAATTTGGAATTTAATGTTTTGCCACATTATTAAGTGACCAGGGATGATTTTAGGGGCGAATTTTAGCTTAGTGGGCTATTTTTCCATGTTTTTCTCCCAAAAAATATTCGTCATTTTGCATTTTTTTGAAGCCCTGTTTCGCCCAATTTCGACGAGGTAAAAATTTTTTACCCTAAAAATTGCCAAATTATTATATAAACAATATAAAATCCTTGGAAATTAAAAAATTTTATGAAAAATATCTCCCAACGTTTTAAGAATTGGTAATATTGGTTAACATTTGTACACTTTTAAATAAGTATGGTTCCTTA
This sequence comes from Pseudotsuga menziesii, assembly GCA_001517045.1. NCBI lineage: Eukaryota > Viridiplantae > Streptophyta > Pinopsida > Pinales > Pinaceae > Pseudotsuga > Pseudotsuga menziesii. Next base: position 575,111 of record LPNX010777770.1, on the reverse strand, counting down.
AAATCATCTCTATAAGTGATAGACAAACTAAATACATATGATAGTTACTAACTCCTATCTGCAGTCCAACATATTAACATTGTGAATTTATATCTAGATGCCCTTTCATAAATACTCTAAACCATGTCTCAAAGCCATGTACCTACCCTTTCATATAAATATAAAACTTTATAAATAAATTTTTGCTTCTCGCGTTCCATAAGATATGGCAATCATTAAAAAGTTTTGAACATATTTTATGGTCAAAACCAAATTCTATTGTTAGTGAACATAGAGCCAAATGACAGAAGAAAATTGGGTTTATGAGCACGAGAAAATGACCTAACGAAGTCCATTGTGTTATAAATTTATTTAATCCTTGGTGGAATTGTTTGCTTGACTCTTTGTTTATTAATAGAGTTTGTTGGTATGTAATACAAAAAATTAAAATAACTCTTTTTTAATATTTTATTTTTAAATAGTTTTTATAAGGAATTAAAAAAAATAGATGTAATGGATTATTCTAATTTATTAATTAAAAATATTGGAAGGAATCAGAACTGAAATAGATGTTTTTTTTAAACCATGGGAACAAGAACCTCCCAAGAGTATATCCAACAGCCTGCAAGCCAGATATACCAATAACTTGTGACTTAGCAAGGGTCGAGATGTCCCGAAGCCCACCAAGGTGAGCCTATATCCCAGGGGTCGCCTACCCTTTGAGCCTTGTCACAACAAGCCAATGAGCAACCCTAGCCCCCGCTAGTTTTGAACCTGTGACCTCTAGGGAGATAACACATGTTCTTAACCATTAGGCCCACTCAGGTGCTGTAGAATTGAAATAGATGTTGAAAGAGTGTTTGATGATCCACAAGGGGAAAATACAAGTTGCTAAAGCTGCTGAGTGACGACTCAAGATGCAGAAGGCATCCTCCCCAAAATCAGGTAACAACTTCTTATGGAGTGCTAAAGAGCAAGAGGCTCATAAATGACCAAGTCCTATGCAAAATACTATATAATAGTATGCCCATGTAGCAAGCAGGAGGTTAGCAGTGGACGGAGAATCAATCTATTAATGCAATAAATGGCGCATTGATTGGATTTTTCCCTTGTGGTTCAACAAACAGGCTCGGGGGTCCTGGAGCAAGTGAGACTTGGCTACTCTAAGAGTTGGTTGAGTGGAACGGTGGTTTCAATCATGTTTTCTCGACAGTGGTGTCAGATTCCCTATTCTACATCTTATATGTTCTAGACTTGTTTAAAGTAAAATTTCGAGTTAATCATGAATCATATTTGAATTTTTGCAGTAATGGTATTATGCAGTTGTTCCTTTTATCTTCTCTATTTTATGTTGTTATGTAATGTAAACCGATCTTAGTTAGCAGACATAGATTTATGTTTTTAATATATTATAATAAAATCTCTCTGGGGCTTCCATACCCAAATCAGAGTTCTGTATTAAAATGAATTGTTATCATAGATATGGTTAAATGTTTTAATACATGTTTGCAGATGTACTATTACAAAATTTCAAATATAATTATTTTAAACTAATATTTTCTTCGAAGTCGATGGATTCCTACAAGCTAGACTCAGTATTTTTATTTCTAAACAGTATCAAATTAAATCTTATGTCAACCAAAATCATACTGTCAGAGATCCTTGGCTACGACAAGATTTTCCTAGATCTATAATACTAAATTATTTATGTACATAAATACAATTTCCAATATTCAAATCCTAAACAAAAGAGTGTTAACTAAGGTTTCCAAAACAGAGTAAGAGTCGAGAGGTTCTTCTTTTCAAAAATCGTGAAATTACTCTAAGTAGTGTAGAGTAAACATCAAAGGAAAAACATCTCATCTTTTTCCCAAAACTAACCAAACGCAGATCGAGATCTTCCTTAATCCAATTAAAAAATAAACTGGATCTGATTATTAAATTAGCCGGTAAATCATAGAAGTCAGATCGCTTTTTTTTAAATATCAAAATCAAGTTCTAGACTAGTTATCTATCCTTTTAGATCACTTACATATCTAGCGAATTAATACACTAACATATCTAGCAAGATTTAAGCGATTAAAAATTTAATACAGTATGAAAATACACACATACAGCCTATTATTACGGGTATTAACCCCGAGGCTTTTAAGTCTATTTTGAAGCGTTTTTTACTCCACATAATCAAAATTGAGTCACAACGATTTCTTTACTTCATAAACAACAAAACCATCCATTAGCATTCTCGTGGCAATAAAACCATTATACAATGGCATCCATCCCATCCCAAAGGGTACATGCCATATCAACATGGGTTCATGTTAGTACTTAAGAATTTTTTTGTTTGGATAAATTTTTAATCACAGAAGGATTTCACACATTGGCATTTAGAGTGGCAGGCCTGGGAGGAGGTGACCTTGTCGCCATCCTCGTCGGCCATCTCTGAACCTCCATTACCACAATGCAGTCATTATTCTTTTCGACTTATTAAAATATGCAAAAGGAAAAATGGTAAATAGAGTTAGAACCTTACCTGGCCTCGAATGTAGAGAGGGCCAGGGGTCAGCTCCTCCTGGATGCCCTTATCACTCCTCTTCCTCCAAATTGAAACCGAACCACAACCGAACCCAATTATTTGTTTGCGATTTTAATACTGAAGACAACTTTTGTTCTTAAAACTATTGGAACCTAACTAGGTTTTATAAACCTGATAGAAGGTGTGGAAAGCCAACGAATTTTGGCTTTCTTTTCCTTCCTCTTCGCAGCAACCCACCAAGGCCGATGCCATTGACGACCATTAACTCCATTATAAAATTCAGTACATATCTCAGCAAACCAAACAAGAAGCTTGATTAATCCAACCAGGAAGTGATTCGAGCAGGTTATACAACGCAACCAATAAAGGGCTGAGCACTTTCATTTACAGTAGTTGCAGACCAAAAGACAAGCGCGAAATGCAAAATGGACAGAGAGAAACTACATTAAACCCTTTCAAAACCCTTTCCATCATTGACGACATATGGAGGGACAAGAGTTAATCTCGTTTACATATGCAAGCTTGTGATTAACGTCCTAGTTGCGATGTTGACTCGCAGCTAGGACAAATTTATTACCAAAGCAAAATTTTGTACAAACATATCATAACCCTTGTACCGCCCAATATCACATGGTTAAAACCATATGGTATTAAAACCCTAAAGTTGTTTATGCCATGGTTTAAAACCACAACTAGGGTATGAGTGTTATAACCCCAAGTCTTTGGCATTCAACAAAATCTTTAAACCCTTTCCATAAGCTTTGTAATGGTTTATACCTTGTGGCTCTCGTAAGGACTATGGTCTACACCATAGTTTAAACATTTCAACGTTTCATCCCAAGGTAAGTGGGATCAAGACTATGGTGTTTAACACCATAGTCCCCCAACCTTTCTTCTTAACCAAACTGGGTTATGTGAATCCCTTGTTAGCATTAGGTTTAGTTTCTAGAGTTAGGGCGCGATGGTTGGGGTAGAACCTTAGCCTTTAGGCTAAGCAACCCCTAGCAAAAACCTTATGCTAAATTTAAATATAAAAAAAATTAAGAACATCGCCTTTAGGTGTGATGACATGGATGTTGATAACCAGATGTAAACATTGCATAAAATATAACATGTCTAATTCAGTAAGAATCAAATATAAGTTATTATACAAATAAATGACAAATAGTTCATGTTGCGATCAATATTACATGCTACAATATTCACTCGGGTAAAAGAGTATATTGTTTTTATTTTATTTTAGAAATTTATAGGTTTATGATAGAATGGTATCAAAGCATGGTTACAACACTTGGCTTGAATAAGTCCAACAGTGAAACTAATAAAAACCAAAAAACTAATTTTATCCTATTGTAGTTTGAATTCTCTTATGAAACAGGGAGAGAAGAATAACTTTTTTTTTCAAGGAAATTATGGTAGATGTAGGATGTCTGCAGAAGAAGAATCCCATCCTAGAAATCCAATGAACAATGAAGAAGGTCATCTAAGGGAGGGATAAATTTGGGTAAATGTTAATGAAAGTCGAAATCACAACCCCTCTGAGTTACAACAAATTGTTAAAGAATTAAGGGCAGAATTAAAAAGAGTTAAAGAAGATAACGAACATATTCTGAAAGAACATGAGGATTTAAATAACATTATACTATCTAAACTACACAGTAATGAAAAAGAGGAAAATAAAGAACCTGAACTTAACATGGAAAAAACTACACCTTACAAACGTAAGGGAAGGAAGCTGGAATTTTCCAAACATGAGGCTGAATCTTCTAATGAGGAATCAACCAAGCACAATACAAAAAAACATCAGGATTCTAGTGAAATTTAGTGACAGTAATCAAAATAAAAAGAAATATAAACCTTATGAAGAAATTTCCAGAGAATAAAAAAATATCAAACCTCCTATGTTTAACGGAGAGATCAAGAAAGGAGAAGAAGCGGAAGCTTGGTTATCTAGAATGAAGAAATATTTTCAGATCCATAACTATTCTGATGAATTAAAGGAAAAAATGGCCATCTATAACTTAACAGGAAAATCAGTTATTTGGTGGCAAGACATAAAAAAAAGTAAAAGGTATAAAAGAACGTTACATGACATCGAAAACCTTCAAGAAATACTTTAAATGAAAGTATCTTTTAGAACAGTAATATGAAGAAAAAGATAAGGAATTTCACGAATTAAGGTTAGGTGCTATTACCATGAAGGAACTATGTAGAAAATTCCTAAGTTTACTTCGTCATGTGCCTTATATAATAGATGAAAAACAAAAAATACAGCACTTTCTCAATTGTTTACCTCTTATGTTTAAAGAGAGGATTGAGTACAACAATCCAAAAATGATGGAATAGGCAATGATAAAAGCAAAATTCTATTATGATCAGAATAAGAATAAAAGAGAAAATATACTTAACTCGAAAACAAAAAGACGTGACAACTTTGATAAAAGAAAGAATAATACTAAGTATTGCAAAAATACTGGGAATAACTACAAAGGGTATCAAGTCAATAATTATAAAGGTTTTAGACCGCAAAACCCTGCATCAAAAGACAGAAAAACTCCCACTACCTTTAATAAAAAAATTGCACATAGGGAACCACTAAAATGCTGGGAATGTCGCGAGCCACATTATTTTAAGGACTGCCCCATAAGAAAGAACTTTTTTAATAATGTTCACTCAATTCAAGAAGCTACTACAATTGGGGATATGGAGAGAAGCATGCCCAAAATCATTGCTGCATTGTAGAATAGACAAGCGGACCTTGAAACTTCAATGGTCGAAATCGAAGGTATGATAAAAAGTCAACCCATTTCTATACTAATTTATCCAGTTGCAAGTTTAAGTTATGTATCACATAGGATTGTTGAATTGTGTAAATTAACACAAGAAAATTTTGAAATATCTTGGATGGTACAGCTAGCGATGTGTACCAAACGGAAGGTCACTAATTATGTGAAAAACTGTGAAATTATGATTAATTAATTGAATACACATGCTTATCTAAACATCTTACCATTAGGTTCTTATGATTTGCTGATAGGAATGGATTGGTTAGCAAAACACGGGGTTATGTTAAACTGTTATGATAAAAATTTTACATGCATGGATGATAAAGGCAATACACTTAAAGTAAAAGGAATTCTCATAAAGGTTACCATCAGATAAATATCTGCCTTGCATATTAAAAGATCTGTATATAAGGGATGCAAGGTTTTTGCAGCCTATGTAATGGATGACAAGGATAAAGATAACCACCTTAAAATATAAGATATATCAATCTCAAAATATTTTAAAGAAATATTTCCGAAATAAGACCCCAGACTACCTCCAAAAAAGGGTTATAGATTTTACAATCGATCTGATACCGGAAGCGATACCAACATCGAAAGCTCCTTATCGAATCAATATAAGAGAACTTACTGAACTTAAATCACAATTGCAAGAACTAATTGATAAAAAGTGCATTCTACCTAGTGTTTCCCCTAGGGTAGCGTTGGTCTTATTCATAAAGAAAAAAATGGCACTTTAAGATTATGCATAGATTATCGGTAATTAAACAAGATGACTATTAAAAATTGATATCCTTTACCCTGGATAGATGATTTATTCGATCAATTCCAAGGGGCAACAATATTCTCTAAAATAGATTTAAGATCTCGATACCATCAGGTATGGATCAAGTATGAAGACATCTTTAAAACTGTTTTTAGAACCCGATATGGTCATTACAAGTTCATCATAATGCCCTTTGGTTTAACAAATGCACCTGCAAATTGTATGTGCTTAATGAATAATGTTCTAAGTAACTACTTAGATAAATTCATAATTGTCTTCATCGACGACATATTTATTTACTCAAAGAATAAACAGGAACATGAAGAACACCTAAGAATAATTTTACAAGTGTTAAGAGAACAACAATTGTTTGCTAAGTTTAGCAAGTGTGATTTATTTAAAGACAAAATTCAATATCTAGGACACGTAGTGTATAAAGATGGAATATTAGTCGACCCCGATAAGATTAAAGCTATCATTGAATGGCTAGTTCCTAAAAATGTAACTAGCATAAGATCGTTCATGGATATTACTGGCTATTACCGAAAAATTATCGAAGGATTTTCTAAGATAGCCCACCCCATAACTTCACTACAGAAGAAAGGTAAGAAATTTGATTGGAGAGAAAAGTGTACTAAAAATTTTAATAAACTAAAACATCGGTTAACCATGTCCATATCTTAAAAATTGTTGATCATTTTAAAGATTTTGTCCTATGCACCAATGCATGTAAGGAAGGATTAGGTGGGGTGTTAATTCAAGAAAACTGTGTTGTGGCCTATGAGTCTAGAAATTTAAAATATCATGAGAAGAACTACGCTACACATGACTTAGAAATTGCTGCAATAATACATGCACTAAATATGTGGCGACACTACCTCATCAGAAGATTTTTTTTACTAATTTCAGATAACATAAGCTTAAAATAGTTGTTTGATCAACAAAACCTTAATGCTAGACAAGCCAGGTGGTTGTCATTTTTAAGTGAATATGTCTTCGAAATAAAACATATAAAAATAAAAGAGAATAAGGTTGCAGATGATTTAAGTCGTCACACAAACTTACTATTTGCAAGTAGTAGCTATGAATCATACTTAAAAAACAAAATCTTAAATGCAAAAAATTTTGATAACGAATATCAAAACCTAAAATAAAAGACTACAAAAAAGGAAAGGAACCAAATAAAAACATATCTTAGTCTAAATGGAAGAGGGTTATTGCTACATAAAATAGATTATATATACCAAACCCAGTAGATATTAAATTAACTATTTTGGATGAGTTACATAAATGGCCATATTGAGGATAGCCTGGATACCAGAAAATGATTACTATTATAAGAAAATACTTATTTAGCACGTTGCATCGAATGACAATAGGTAAAAACATAACACCAACATCCAGTAGGGTTACTGCAAGCACTACCTATTCCAGAATGGAAATGGGAAGTAATCAGCATGGATTTCATAACAGGTTTACCTAGAAATTTTTAACAACACAACTCAATCATGGTCGTAGTGGACAAATTAAGTAAAGCAACAAACTTTATTCTGGTAAAATCTACTTATAAGGTTGTTAACTTTGCTGATATATTTATGAAAGAAATTTTCAGGTTGCATTGTGTACCTAAGGTAATAATCTCGGATAGAGATGTAAAGTTTACAAGGAATTTTTGGAAAGCCTTGTTTAAGGGACTAGGCACAAAATTAAATTTCAGCACTGCATATCATCTGCAAATGGATGGATAAACTGAAAGAGTAAACCAGATTCTAGAAGACATGCTTAAAATGTATGTAATGGAGAAACCTAGTAAGTTGGAAGATTACTTGCACTTAATAGAGTTTGCTTACAATAATCATTTTCAAGTATCTGTTGGAATGAGTCCCTTTGAAATTCTATATGGACGCAAATGTAACAATCCAATTTCTTGGAGCAGTCATGTCAATAGGTTATAGTTATGTCGACTTGAAAAGAACTCCTCGAGAGTTCCAGGTAGGTGATCATGTATATATAAAGGTAAAACCTAAGATTATCTCCCTAATATTGGGAAGATATTCAAAACTGGCACCCAGGTATTGCGGGCCATTTGAAATTTTGGTAAAAGTAGGACCAGTAGCATACCAGTTAGCCTCACTGCCTATGATTAACGTACATAATGTTTTTCATGTTTCAATATTGAAGAAGTATGTTCATGATGCTACTCATGTAATTGACTGGAATGTTATACAAGTGGAACTCGAAGGAGAGTTTCAGGTGGGACCAAAGCGTATTCTCGACAGGAGAGAAATTTTACTCTAGAACCTACCATCAGACAAGACAAGGTGCAATGGAAGCACCTTAGTATGAAAGAGTCCACTTGCGAATTGGAAAGTGATATTTGGGAGGCATATTCGATCCTATTTCAAGATGAAATAATGGAAGATTAAAGGAAGAAAAATAATAACACCAAGGACGGTGCTATCCTCGAAGGGGAGGTGTATGTAATACACTGAATTAAAATAAATTATTATTCTTTTTGAATATTTTATTTTATTAATATTTTTGACAAGAAAGTAAAAAATAGATGTAATGGATTATTCTTATTTATTAATTAAAAATATTGGAAGGATTCAGAACTGAAATAACTGTAGAAAGAGTGTTTGCTGACTAATAAGGGGAAAAGAAAAGTGGTGAAAGCTACTGAGTGAGAACGCAATATGCAAGAGGCATCCTCCCTGAAATCAGGTCACAATTCCTTGTGGAGTGCTAAAGAGTAGGAGTCTCATAAATGACCAAGTCCTAGGAAAACAAATATATAATAGTATGTCCATTTAGCAAGCAAGAGGCTAGCAGTAGACGAGGAATTGATCTGTTAATGCAAAAGATGGTGCATTGACTGGATTTTGTCCTTGTGGTTCAGTAAATAGGCTCGGGGATTCTCGAGCAAGTGAGACTTGGCTACTCTAGGAGTTAGTTGGGACGAACGGTTGTTTCAAATTTTTTTTCTCGACAATGGTGTCAGGTTCCCTATTCTACTTTTTATCTGTTCTAGACTTGTTTAAATTAAAATTTCAAGTTAATCATGAATCATATTTAAATTTTTGCAGTAATGGTACTATGGATCTGTTCCTTTTATCTACTCTATTTTATGTTGTTATGTAATGTAAACTGATCTTAGTTAGCAGACATAGATTTATGTTTTTAACATATTATGTTCAAATCTTTGTTGGTTTTCCATACCCGAATCAGAGTTCTGTATTAAAATGAAGTGTTATCATAGATTTGGTTAATTGTTTTAATACATGCTTGCAAATGTACTATTACAGTATTTCAAATATATTGATTTTAAACTAATCTTTTCTTCGAATTCGATGGATTCCTACAAGCTAGACTCCATGTTTTTATTTCTAAACAGTGTCAAATTAAATGTTATGTCAACCAGAAACATACTTCAGTGATCCTTGGCTGTGACCAGATTTTCCTAGATCTATAATGTTGAATGATTTATGTACGTAAAGACAATTTCCAATATTCAAATCATAGACAAAAGAGTTCTAACTAATGTTTCCAAAACAATGTAAGAGCTGAGAGATTCTTCTTTTCACAAATCATGAAATTACTCTAAGTAGTGCAGAGTAAACATCAAAGGAAAAACATCTTATCTTTTTCCCAAAACTAACCGAACACAGATCGAGATCTACCTTAATGCAATTAAACCATAACCCATACCTGATTATTAAATCAACTGGTAAATCACTGAAGTCATATGGATTTTTCATAAATATCAAAATCGAGTTCTAGACTCATTATCTATCCTTTTAGATCACTTACATATCTAGCGAACAAATACACTAACAAATCTAGCAAGATTTAAACGATTAAAATTTTAATACAATCTAAAAATGCAGACAAACAGCCTCTTATTACGGGTATCTTAACCCAATGCTTTTAACTCTATTTTGAAATGTTTTTGACTCCACAAAATCGAAATTGAGTCACACAGATTTCTTTACTTTATAAACAACAAAACCATCCAATAACATTCTCGTGGAAGTAATACCATTATACAATGGTATCCATCGTGTCATTAAAATTACAATAGGTACAATCAAAATAGTGAAGAGTCAAAACCATTAACAATGAATCTCTAAACTATAAGCTGGTACAACCCCATGGGGGTCTCTTATTAAAATAATCAAACATCGAAATAAAACTATAGGGTTTTGAATCTATTTTTCACATGAACCCTGAGTGGTTGTAAGTCTATTAAAGATGGCATCCACCATTCATTAAACCATAACATATACATACAAACAACAGAAAGTGCAACAACGATGGAAACAAAGATGATGTTAGGCACCTTTTGTAACAGTCTTTACATGGACTGATACTCAATTTAGTCGGTTCTAAATTTAGTAGAACCTCTAAATTTAACCAACCTAGCCAATGGTCCCTCCAGCACTCAACAAATAGCGGACTTCAAACCTTCAGTGAATTGGATTTCATAAGGATTTCACTCCCATCTCTAGGAATTAACTCACCTACTAGTTCATCGGCGAAATGACTGACTACCGTCAAATATAGATCAATGATGGAATCCAAATATAACAAAGCATATTTTAAAGAAAATTTCATGCACATCAGAAATTTCTTTTTCCACGCTATTTCGCCCAGTGAAATAGTTTGCCACCATTGATCTGGTTCCACGATCAACCTCGTCCATTGATCTTGATTGTCTTTGCAACGATTACTTCCCAATTTTGCAGCCCAACTCCCTTTTTATCCTCCTCGCTATTAAATCAATGAAATTAATTCTGACAGTAGATATTTAGCACCCTCTGATATTCTCCGTTTACTTTGCAAGTTCGTTAGCAAGAGCTCTCATCACTGTAGATCTGCTTGATGATACACAACAATTGTCGATTGACTATGTAAAACCTGATGGTTCACCTCTGCGCACGAAATCAATGACTTCTACCTGCAATCCTTTCCAATACTCGAGACATTTCTTCATTCAAATAATAATACAGTCAACAAGGTCACAATATATGATTCAAATGGGAAATTGCTTCCAAAAAATATAGGCATACGATCTTATTTCACAATGGTCCTTTATCTGAACATAAATACGATGGATAGATCAATACAAACAGAGGCCTCTCTCTCTCTCTCTCTCTGTATGCTCCAAGAGTCTAAAATCTGAGCTTTTTCCTCTTGATCTAACCTCCCAGACTCTTCAAGCTTCCCTAAGCTCTATGAGCTAAACTAAGCTCCCACTCTACCCAAACTCTTTGAGCTTATCAAGTTATCTACCAAGTATGTTAAATGTGTTTAAATACAAATATATTTTTTATTCTTAGATCCATGAAGATAGGATCGAGACTTATGACTATGTTAATGACTCACTACAAATACTCAACAGACTTCAACTCAACCCTATCTATTACACATGGAAAGGACTGAGTATCCTTATCCATAGTTATTCAGCTTTCTATAAAATAAATCAATTTACATAAGTGTGAGACCCTAGGTCTCCTTAAGTTTCCCTTGACCTTGTGAATTCATAAATGACTTCACTAAGATAGTCTATGCTCCTGCATAAGACTCCCCAGCTTGAAAATCTTCATGGGCTCTTGTCCATGAGCTCCCTCACTGTTGGTTTTCTGTAATATTTCAGTAGATACCCAAAGTGTAAATATGGGCAGTGTTCTCATCTTGAGCAGTCCCTTTAGTCATATCCTCCAACACTTTGTCAGCAACAGGTATCTGGTACATGTTCTGACTTCAATGATCATGTGTGCTCCTCATTTACCTGGCCTACAAACAACTTGTTAGCAGGTTCACTTTTATTTGCATGTGAACATATCAATTTCCCCTGTTACAAAAACAAACAATAAACATAATTTCAGGAAAAATTCCTATACTCAATAATTCCTTACATGAATTCTCCGACCCTTCTCCTCTTTTCTTGTTTTTTTTTTCACATCACCATCCTTATGTTTCCAAAAGAAACCATGACCCCTTGGTCATTTAAATTTAATACTCAAACCTCCCGGATCCCATATCTTAATCTACAAACCACCATAAGCTTTACTTATGCATATTTGTACAATCAACTGCTCTTCAAGACTGTCTATCTTCCTCTTTCTACCATACCTCCTCTTTGAACTTCTTTACATAAGCTTCCACAGCTCATCAATTTCATCATCCAACCTGTCTCTTTGTTGAAACACTTGTGTCTGGATGTCCTCCTCAGTCATAAGAATCTAATCATTCTTATTATCCTCTGTTGCAACACACTCTTGCTCATAAGTGTTTAAAACCTCCAAAGGCTTCTCCCATTGTTGCAACACAATAGATTCATTACCACTTCCTTCAATATCTTCAGCCCTGTCTTGAGCTTCCATATTGTCTCTCAAGACAATTTCTTCCTCTATATTTTCCTTTGGCCAATGAAAAGAAATTTTATTCCCATCAGACAACTCTGCTTCCTGATTCACTATCTCAGCTATCCATTTGCACAATACCTGTAACAAAGTCAGCAACTAGATATTTAAAACATAGACATTCCACCACATGTCCATGGTTTCACCTTCATCTTCACCCTCTCCAATCTGTTGGAAAATATTCAGCAACTGTCCTCTTCTTTCATTTGTGCAACCTGCAATTAAACACATATCATTAGCTTTAAAAACATAAGGCACTTCAGTCTCAGCTGATGCCTTCTTCTCCAACTTTCCATGCTGATTTGTTTCTGCAAAACAATATTTGAGATCCTCAATAGACCTCTCATCAGCATCCCTCTCTTCCTTCTCATACAGATATGAATTATTTTCTATGTTCATGAGTTTGTCAGTAAACTCTCTATCGGCATCCTCTTTATCTTCATCAAGGTACCCACCTTTCCCAAGTTCGCACATGATGTGAACTTCCTCTTCATGCTCAGCTGCCCTGAGACTTTCCCCTTCCTTCACCCAAACACTAAGCTTGTGTTTGAGATGCCTAGCACATAACCTTTTTAGATACCTTTGTACTTTCCTCTTAAACTTCCATCCATAATAATGATCTTGTGTATCTTCTTCATGCAACAGTTCTATCACTATACTAATCCTTTCTTTCGGCTCACTAATATCTCTGTCAAATTTATGTTGACTCATCCTCTTGACGCCAACTGGACTGGCATCTTCCTTTACTCTATTGTGGCTTCCTCTTGAACCCTTTAGATGACTATCAAAAATCACCTTTCTCACCTCCTCTATGAGTTTATCCATTCTCATAATGAACTGCAATCGAACCTACCATCTCAACACCTCATTGAGTTTCCTCCTACTTGACCTATTGGAATTCTCTTGGTTCTTGCACAGAACCCTTGAGCACTCACTATGCTCTCAACAGGATTAACACTTGCATTCATTTCCTACAGCACTCTCTTGTGAGGGTTCCCTTACCACAATCTCTCTTTCATTCCCCTTGTTCAGAAATCAACATTCTACCTTCAACCTGCAAGTTAGTATTGCAAAACTTTTCTCCATTGTATGCATATCTTTTTCACTCTGATATGCATCTTTCCAGTCAATAATAACCTGGTTTGAATTTGTTAGTAGCATAGGAGTAAATATGGTATTTTCTTTCATACAAGAAAATAAAATCCTATCTAACAATTTCTCCTTTCATAAACAAATTATTATTGTGACCACACTCTCATACCTTCACGCATAATCCCTTTTCTACTCTAATACCACTCTGATGCCAGGCCCCTCTTCTAACAGTCTTTACATGGACTGATACTCAATTTAGTCGGTTCTAAATTTAGTACAACCTCTAAATTTAACCAACCCGGCCAATGGTCCCTCCAGCGCTAAACAAAGAGTGGAATTCAAACCTTCGGTGGATTGGATTTCATAAGGATTTTGCTCCCATCTCCAACAATTAACTCACCTGCTAGTTCATCGGGGAAATTATTGACAACCATCAGATCTAGATCGACGGTGGGCTCCAAATAGAACAAAGCAGATTTTAAAGAAACTTTCGTGCACTTCAAAAATTTATTTGTCCATGCTAGTTCGCCCAACAAAATAGCTGACCACCATTGATATGGTTCCACGATCAACCTCACCCATTGATCTTTATTGTCTTTGCAACGATTACTTCCCAATTTCACAGCCCAACTCCATTTTTATCCTCATCGCTATTAAATCAACGAAATCCCTTTTGACCGTAGATCTTTAGCACCCTCTGACCTCCTTTGTCGACTTTGCAAGCTCATTAGAAAGAGCTCTCATCGTCATAGATCTACTTGATGATACACATCAATCATCGATTGATTTTGTAAAACCTGATGGTTCACCTCTGCATATGAAATCAATGAATTATACCTACAATCCTTGCCAATACTCAAGACATTTCTTCATTCAACTAACCATACAGTCAACAAGGTCACAAGATATGATTCAAATGGGAAATTTCTTCTAAAAAATACAGGCATACGATCTTATTTTGCAATGGTCCTTTATCTGAACATAAATAAAATGGATAGATCAATACAAACAGAGACCTCTCTCTCTCTCTCTCTCTCTCTCTCTCTCTCTCTCTCTCTCTCTCTCTCTCTCTCTCTCTCTCTGTATGCTCCAAGAGTCTAAACTCTGATCTCTTTCCTCTTGATTTAACCTCCTAGCCTCTTTGAGCTTCGCTAAGCTCTATGAGCTAAACTAAGCTCCCAATATACCCAAAGTCTTCGAGCTTGTCAAGATATCTACCAAGTATGATAACTATGTTTAAATACAAATATATTTTTGTTTCTCAGATCCATGAAGATAGGATCGAGACTTATCACTTTGTTAATGACTCACTAGAAATACTCAACAGACTTCAACTCAACCCTAATTGTTACACATGGAAAGGATCGAGTATCCTTATCCATAGTTATTCATCTTTTTATAAAATAGATCATTTTACATAAGTGTGAGACCCTAGGTCTCCTTAAGTTTCCCTTAACCTTGTGAAGTCATAAATGACTTCACTGAGGTATTCTATGCTCCTGCATCAAGAGAGGTTGTGAAGCCATTGCTGAAACCTATTACATACCATTAAAGAACCAAACATTTTTGCAACCCAAACATATCTTTATAAGAGCAGCGAAAGCCTCACTTCCCACACAGTCTAACCTAGTGAAAATTATTTTCTTTCTAAACTATTTTAACCCTTACCAATGCAGTTATTAGCGAACCATGGATGAAATTCGAACGTATCCATCCCAGAGGGTACATGCCATTCAACATGGAGTCACATTAGTACTTAATAAATTTTTGGTTTGGATAAACTTTTAATCACATAATGGTTTCACACACTCACCCTTGGAAATTAGAGTGGCATGCCTCAGAGGAGGTGACCCTCTCGCCACCCTCGTCGACCATATCTGAACCTGCATTACCACAATGCAGTCATTATTCTATTTTACTTATTAAAAACTCTAAAAGGAAAAATGGTAAACAACCTTAGAACCTTACCTGGTTTCGAATGCAAAGAGGGTCAGGGGTCGGATCCTCCTGGACACCCTTATCACTCCTCTTCCTGCAAATTGAAACCAAAATCAGTTACTTGTTTGCAATTTTAAAATTGAAGACAACTTTTGTTTTAAAAACTATTGGAACCTAACTAGGTTTTATATACCTGATAGAAGGTGTGGCACGCCAACAAATATTGGTTTTTTTCCCTCCTCTTCGCAGCAAACCAACAAGGACGAGGCCATTGACGGTGATTAACTTCATTATAATCTTGAGTATATACCTCAGCAGACCAAAAAAGAAGCTCTATTAATCCAACCAAGAAGTGGCTTGAGCAGGTTACACAATGCAACCAGTAAACAACCAAGATCTTTGATTTATAGTAGTTGCAAACCAAAAGACAAGAGAAGAATGCAAAATGGACAGAGCGAAACTTCATTAAACCCTATCAAAACCCTTTCCAGCATTGACGACATATGGAGGGCCAAGAATTAATCTCTTTTACATATGCAAGCTTTCCATTAACTTCCTAGCTGCGCTATCAACTCGCACGCAGGGAAAATTTATTACCAAGGTCAACTTTTGTACAAACATATCATAACCCTTGTACCTCTCAATATCGCATGGCTAAAACCATATTGTATTAAAACCCCAAAGTGGTTTATGCCATGGTTTAAAACCATGACTAGGTTATGAGCGTTATAACCCCAAGTATTTAATGTTCAACAAACTCTTTAAACCCTTTCCATAAGTTGTGTAATGGTTTATACCTTGTGCCTCTTGCAAGGACTATGGTCTACAACATAGTTTAAACATTTCAATGTTTCATGCCAAGGTAAGTGGGATCAGGACTATGGTGTTTAACACCATAGCCCCCAAACCTTTCTTCTTCACCAAACTAGGTTATGTGAATCCCTTGTTAGCATTAGGTTTTGTTGCTAGAGTTAGGGCATGACAGCTGGGGCAGAACCTTAGCCTTTAGGCTAAGCAACCCCTAGCAAAAACCATATCGTAACTTTAAATATAAAAAGCATTAAGAACATCACCTTTAGGTACGACGAAAGGGATGTCGATAATCGAATGTAAACACCGTATAAAATATAACATGTCAAATTCAGTAAGAATTAAATATAAGTTATTATACAAATAAACGATAAATAGTTCATGCTGCAATCAATATTGCATACTACAATATTCACTCGGATAAAAGAATATATTGTTTTTTTTTAATTTTGGAAATTTATAGGTTTATAACACATTAAAATAATGTGAATGAGTGTTGTGTGTAAACCATTTTTTTCCTAAGATATGACCATATAAACATGGTGTATCCGTTGAAAATTTTAACTAATATAATAAAACATTGAAATTGATTTTTATACCGATAAATTATTTGTATCCACAAGCAAAAGACCATCCTTCATCCTTCAATTATTAAATGGTTAATATAAAGGTAGTACGAGATCAAATAATAACACCATTCTTCAATTATTCTATGATTAATATAAAGGTTCAAAGCACGAGATCAAATTATACCTTACAACAAATTGTAGATGTTTATAACACAAGATCAAACAAAGAAACTATGGTGAGAATGTTGGTACTCTATTAGAGTTGCATGTGAAGAGAAATTTGGTGCTAATTAAAAGTGATGATCTACATCTCACAGCGGTAAGTTTTGTATATATTTAGGGAAACCTAATTAGTAATTCCAACCATCTTATATTGTTTTACATATGATTAACAAGTTAAATAATGCTTATTGCAAAGATGATTTAAATTAAAATCATGCTTGTTACAAAGACGATTCAAAATTTAAAATTGGGAAAACAAACTTTGTTAGAAAAAGCTGCATTGAAACAGGTGATAATCTTGATAAAGAATGGTTGAAAGATTGGTGGGAAGTTAGGATCAGAAATAGATGAAGCAAGGATGAGATGTTACTTGGGAACACATGTAGTGTCATACGGAATACGTTTAACCCTATTAGAAGGAAGCACATTTTTTAGAAAAGAGATCAGATGCTTAGGAACATAAGTAGGACAAAGAGAATAGTTGCAAGATTGGTGGGAAGTTCATAACATAAATAGACGAAGTGGTGCTCATTTATAGGTAAAGAATATATTTTGTTTGTCAATGAAATTTGAATAGAAAATGAATGGAACTTGGGAGAATGCCTAGAAGAAGGTCCAATCAATGCCTAATAAAAGCATCATAAATATGTTTATAAGAGCAACTCTGATTCGACATTGCGAAAAGAAGAAACTGAAAATATCCAGTGCTACAGAAACCACATCATCCTTTGCAAAAAAGGAAAGGCCTAAAAAAAAAAAAAGATATACAAGGTCAACAAGTGGCTATAATCATACAAGGTAAAGAAAATGAATACATCATATTGGATTTTTACACGCGGCAATGGATGCAAATCCTATTGGAATTATGTAATATGTATTACTCATGTTGACTTATTTAGTTGTTTTCATTAAGAAGTAATTAGGCGAACTGATTTTGTCAAGAAATAGTTAGACGATTATTGGTAGTTAGGTCAAGAAATATCTTCTTCAATTTATTTATTGTAAGTTCAAGCATAAGCATGGTAGCAACAATCACATATAAGTTTGATTTTAATCTTCATATCCTAGAGTTTGTCACTGTCACTTGGAAGCTGGGGTCATGCCCACACTGTTTGGATGTGCTTACGAAGATGGCATTTATTGTTTGCATCATTGATGTCGGGTTAGAAAGATCACATTCCTTGTTTTCACTAGAGGATGCACAAAACGGTGACTTGAGTATTAAAAGAGCAAGAAGATACAAAAGATGAAAAATATCACTGATGGAAAACACAAATATTTTAAGGTTATCACATGTGTTTTCCAATTACTTTTCTTGTTGAAAAGAAACAAGAAAATGGAGGAATTGGAAAAAGTGGCATTGCATTGCTTTCTCAAGGTAATGTAGGTGTCTCATGATATGTGGATTCAATTTGAACTTGAGCTTCCCAACAAAATTAAAAGAAGAGAAAATATAGAATGCTACAAATTCCGGTTATGATCTCAATTGATGATAAGTTTAGGCCATGTTTAAATCATAGGTTAATTTTACTAATTTACACTATTAGGGATGCCATTACATATGTGTGGAAGCATATCCCTTAGGTTTCTCGATGATATTTTCCTTAGAAAATATTGGTGGGATAGCTTGTGTGGTTGAGTGCTTTTAGCTTCATGTAAGAGGTCTCCAAACCAATTCCCAATTCCCTAGGCAAGATACCTCAATTAAAATTTAGACTAGATATCATTCATGAAATGCTTACTTGGAAAATTTAGGATAGATGCACACTCTCATGGGATCATGGGGGATTCACCTTGTCGACTAATTTCTTATGTTGTTCATTCATAAAGGGGGTTTTTTAATTATGAAAAATAAAGTCGATATATGTAGGTATTGGGGGGTCGAGGCATAGGGTATAGGTGTTTTATATGTCTTGGGGGGTATAAAAAGGGGTGTCTAGTAAAAAATGTCACGTAATAATAGAGTTTTTTAAATTGGAAATATGTATTTGGAGGGAGCTTGGACAAAAGGATTTTAGAAGGTATTTAGCAATATCTAGTGAAATTAGGGTATTCTTTAATATCCCCTGAACAAAGGCGCTATGGAATAGTTTCACTGAGTGAAGACCGTGTGCATGGGATGACCCCCTAGAAGATGCATCAAAAGAAAAGGGATGGATATTAAATTAGAGATCATTTGTGATCGATTGAATGCATGAATGCTTTTCAATATGCATGTATGCACAAAATTATACGTGACATACCCACTTAATAATAGTGACACAATATTTATAATCAAAGCTACGCCTTATGATATTTTTGACAAATACAAAGAGTCTAGATGTTTTTAGTAAGTAACAAAGATGGAAAATGAAATTGAAAATAAGTATTCAAGTTTTTTAGTATTAAAATCTGCAATAGATATTTATAGTTTACCTAAGATATAATTATATTTCATTGTTACTCCTTACGTTTTGTCTAGACGTGAGAATAGCAATGAAATGTATGTAGTTTGGCCAAATGTTAAATTTGAGAACCATATATCTTCAGGACAATATGACAGCTATTGGAAAGGAATTATGTAGTGGAATAATTAAGATCAATATACACTGAGCAAAGAATTCATGACAGAAATTTCAGATATATCGGACAAGAATTGCTCATATAATCACAACATTAATCTTCACTCATTAGTCAGTAATACAATGGTAGTACAACAAATAGAATTTGAATACTGTGGATATCATTTGAATCTACCAACTCTAGCTGCTTGTTTAGCTAACTCAACGTGGAAAAATCACAGCTAGAGCTCACTAGTTTACTATGGATGTCTAAATCAGTTAACTGATGAGGTAGGTGGACAAAAGGCGCCACACTCCTTGCATGCATGCAAAACTGGTGCTAGGCTAACTGATAGCGATCTAACTGATTGTAACTGGAGGATAACTCAGCATAACTACTTACCTACCACAACCAACTGAAGGAGGTTGTTGGTGGCACTCAGAGTGGGCTCCTATAATGTAGGGATTGGTCCCATAGGCACATAAACTCATGAATGCACATGCAGTAAGTGGCAAATATCCTCTAGGTGTGTCCCCCATACTCTAGTACAGTGATAATAACTTCCTAAGTTAGGCAAAATGACCAAATAGAATATATTGGACAAAGAAGGATTAATTAATCCTAACACAACACTCACATTTAACAAATGCAACATTCTAAAATCTATAATGATATCCTTAAATTTAAAATAGGTATAAACAACGTTAATCACATTTTATGTATGTTGCTGCAGACTTAATAATTAGTTGTTGTATGTCTATAAGTAATTTATAAAACAAAAGAAACATAAAAATAGATAAATGAGTGATGAAAAACAAAAGAAATGTGAAGATGGAGGGGAAATCATAGGAATGGTAATAAATAAATAGTTTTTTAGTGTGAAATTATTTTATTTATTAATTAAACTATAAAATTAAGAATTATTCATTATATATATATATGAAAGTTTTGTATATACCTAAACATTTAGATAATTATCAAATCATTATGGTACCTATTTTTATCGTTTAAATTTAAAATTATGTTTAAATTAGAAAGTTTTTATGTTTAATAATATAATAACATTAAGTATGGTCACAGAATATGATTTAAAACTATTTTTTATTGTTTAAGAGTTCATCTTCTTCATAAGTAAGTAAATATGTTAATGACTCAAAGTTTAGAGGCATTTGGCAGGAGAACTATGACCCTTTAGAGATCAAATAACGATTATAATTCAATTCACATATGTAAATAGTAACTAATGATGATCATCCTCAATATCAATTTGACAATTAAATTATGATGAATTTTTCCATATTAATATATATATATATATATATATATATATAAGGCCTTTATTGGGTTGGATGGTGTGATCAAGTAGAAGGCCTTTAATTCATAGGACCAACACAATACAAATTGGCCTGGTAATATTCTTTGTCCTTCCTTCTCCACATATCCATCCTTGAACAAAGCATCCAAACCCAACTATGCCAATGAAGCTAGGTAGAATTGGTTGAGAGAGAAGACTAAAGGGTATATATAGTGATTGAATAGGGTGGTAGAAGGTTCTTAATTCCATGCATTCCATCCTCCTTTGGTTTCTCTACATGTGTGGCATTCGTCCTAGTGGGGCTCAGATCAGATATATAGAGAATGTGTCTTAAAACCATAAATGAGTCTTCTCCAAGTTGCATGCAAACATCGCAAATTTAGGAGCGATAGGACAACATCATGTGTTGCCAAATCACTAGCAAGGTCCTGAATGACGAAGTTGGAGCCTTAATGGCTCTCCAATGGTGTATTATGTGAGGTCACAGTGATGGTCGGTGGCATCTCCTTCACACTCCTTATTTAAAGTTTTATAAGATCCCCTAAAACTACTATCATTTTTTACCTTGTGGATAATGGACAATAATAAATTGAATTGCTAGGCCCTACACAACAAAAGTTTTTTAATTTGCTTTAACTCAATAATTGGACTCTTGTTTTTTCCATTTGAATTGCTATGGGGTTGTTGGTTCATAAGACATGGAAGAATGTCACTTTGTCCTTTTTGTGCATGATTGTCTTAAATTTCATGATCATTTTAGCAATTGAGGTTGAGGTGATTCTTCTTTTGTTTTGGAAACATTAATATTTATAAACGAGTCCTCTCTCACCATGGTCATTCCTTTAGTTATAATATATAGATTTTTAACTCATTGTGCATTGCTAATGCCTTAACTTTGTTATTTGTGTTGTGTTTAATTCCCATGATATTTAAAAATATGAATATAAATTATTAATAACATATTGTAAGATTCTGATAGCAAACTTAAGATCTACGACTTGCTGCTTGCTGCTCAAGCTGTCGCCGACCTGCCTGTAGGGTTTTGCTGGTGCTTGTGCCGCCTCAGGAAACCCCATGGCTGCGCCTGGGGGAGGGCTCTCCCCTCCCTCTACTCCTACCACCGCCGAAGAAGCTTTCAGAAGATTACTAAAGGCCCCTGGATTCAAACCGGTGGCCCCTTCCATCCCGAAGTTCATCAAAAAACTTGATGCAATTCCTGAAATCGACCTTCCAAGTGAACAAACCATCAAGATAGCCCTAGCTCTGGCTGAGCGAGGTCTGGTAGGCTAGTTCATGGGTTTATGGCCCTCAACAAGAACCACAGATGACTGGATCCAAAGGAATTGGAGGCCTCAGCTCAAAAACAGTGTTACCTGCTACCCAGTTGGACGAGGGTTATTCATTTTTGAATTCATAGCCAAAGAAGATCGAGATCTAATTTTCAGAAATGGCCCATATTTCATGGGCACCCAGGGTCTGTATCTCAACAGATGGACTCCAGATTTCAATGCTGAAGTTGATGTGGCGAAAGAAGTTCCAATGTGGGTAAGGCTTCCAAATCTCCCAGTTCACTACTGGAATGTTCAAACCCTCGTAAAAGTTGGAAATGCTCTTGGGAGATACATTGACAAAGCAAAAAATAAGGGCCAATACTCATGTGCCAGAATCTGTGTAGAGGTTGATCTTGAAGCCGGGCTGCCTGAGGCAGTTAAACTAAAAGTTGGAGACTGGCACCATTACCAAAAGCTGGATTATGAACAGCTATCGTTCAAATGCCGTCACTGTCATGAACATGGACATTTCCAGAGAAATTGCCCCAAAATACAGGTTCCTGAAGAAGGAGAGGGATGGCAAAAAGTTAAGAAAGGGAAAACAAACACCAAAAACCAGGAAAAAAAAGCTATGGGGGACATACAGAATCAACCGTCAAGCTCAAATAAATCTAATTAGGAAAGCACAAAAGCTGCTCCAATCATTATTCAAAACGATGAGGCACCACAAAAGACCAGCGACCCAGAGGGAAAAGACCCAACTCCTGCAAGCACTGAAGGAAATCAAAAGGAAAACCAACCTAGCTGTAAAGAGGCAGAGTCCCAGATCGCAGATCCGTTGGAGCCTGGGGAAATACCCCAACTTGACCCAGGAGTCGCGATGGCTGCTGAGGCCCCCAAAATCTCCAAAAAAGCAAATGAAGACCCATTGCTTCTAGAATCTGATCCAGGTGAAGAAACGGACGAGGGTGCATCATCAAGCAGTCTACACGATATTCCCTTAAAAAAACCAAGAGGGAGGAAATCAAAGAAGAAGAAAAGAGAGGAAGCAACATACCTAGCCATCCTGGAAGGTTCCCAAAAAACTCTAAAAGGAATTATGCATACCAGATCTAAAAAAGGAACAGATCTGGCCTCAAAAGGGGCCAACCCCTCCCCCAATCATAATTAATGTGGTACATTTCCTGGAACTGCAGAGGACTGGGATCTACTCTAAAATAAGAAGCCATGAAAGACCTTGTTCGAATACATATACCCGAGATTCTGCTAGTCCAGGAAATGAAAATGGAGGAAACTGCTACCCTCCAAGCTGGGAAAAAGTTCTAGAAAAAAGGTTCTGGGATTGGCATCAACTCCAGAGGTGCTTCTGGAGGTATCGCCACCTTTTGGGACTCAACTTTGCATGACCTTGAAGCTGAGGAACGTACGGTGCACTGGGTTTTCACAAAGCTCAGCCACAAACCCTCTGGGCGTAAAGTAAGTCTGTTCAACCTTTATGTCCCTGTATTGCACTCAGAAAAAAAAGAATGCTGGAACACGTTAGAATCCTTTCTTAACTCGCAGCAGTTAGAAAATATCATTTTAACAGGCGATCTGAATGTCACCCTTGCAGCCAATGAGAAAAAAGGAGGCTCGCCGGTAAGAGATCCATCGAGGGAATGGGTTGAAGACATCATCCTCGGGTGGGATCTGATTGATATAAAGCATGTCAAAGGAAAGTTTACTTGGACCAACAAGAGAATTGGACCTGGCCATGTTGCAGCCCGCCTTGATAGGTTCCTAGTTCACTCTTCTTTTCTTTCTCTTGGCCTCTTAGCTTCCTCCAAAATCCTTCCTCACTGCACCTCTGACCATAAACCCATCCTTCTTGAGTTGGCTCTTGATCAAAACCTTGGCCCTATCCCCTTCCGCTTCAGCCCACTCTAGATCCATCAAGAAGACTTTCTGCAAGTAGTGTCAAACTCCTGGAAAAGCCAAATAAAAGGATCGCCATCCTTCATTTGGGAAGCAAAATTAAAGAAACTTAAACTCGAACTAAAAGAATGGGCAAGGCACATTACTTCCCCCATTTCAAGAAGGAAAATAGCTCATGATGAATTGGAAACTCATCAACTCTACATGGACACCTCTCCCGTTTCAGATTATCTTCTAAAAAAGGAAGAGATCCTTCAGAAAGCCTTTTTCTCGGCCTGCAGACTAGAAGAAGAATATTGGAGGCAAAAATCCCGAAATCTCTGGCTCTTAAGTGGGGACAAAAACACCAAGTATTTCCATAAGCAGGACGAAGCTCGAAAGAACTATAAAGCGGTCTCAGAAATAAATTTTTAAGGAGATCTGATCAAAGACTTTGAAGGCATAAAGCAAGCCGTCGTGGCCACGTTCAAAGAGATTTACACAGCCCCCATTGAGGATCCCCTTGACACCTCCTCCCACCCGTTTGGGCTCATTCCTCATCTTATCAAACATAAGGAAAATAACTTTCTTACTACTCCAATCACCATGAATGAGGTTAAAGATGCCCTCTCGATCATGAAACTTGACAGCGCCCCCGGCCCTGACAGTTTCACAACTAGATTCTTCACAAGCTGTTGGTCAATAATAAAGTTTGATCTCTTGAAAATGATCTGGTACTCTCAAAAGGTAAACAAGTTGGGAGGCAACACCAAATATTCCTTCCTTGCTCTGATCCCAAAAGAAAAAGGTGCCAACACCTTCAATCGTTTCAGGCCTATCTCTTTGTGCAACACAGGGTACAAGATTATAACCAAGATTATAGCCACCAGGCTTAAAAGAATTCTGCCCAGTATTATCCCAGAAAATCAAGGAGGTTTCATCAAAGGAAGGAAAATCCTTGACAACATCATTCTCGTTCAAGAAGCAATTCATTCAAGCTATCAACGCAATGAGAAAGGTATGGTCATCAAACTTGATTTAGCTAATTCTTTTGACCATGTTAGACATGATTTTTTATTTGCAGTCATGGCAAAGTTTGGCTTCTCACTTGCCTTCATAAGTTGGATCAAAGGTTGTGTGGGTGACCCATGGATAGCCCCGCTATTTAATGGAAGGCCCACAAGTTTCTTCAAAGCCTCAAGAGGTCTAAGGCAAGGTTGCCCACTGTCCCCTCTCCTCTATGCCATCCAAGCATCAATGCTAAGCCTTCAACTTAACCTCAGTCAGGAAATCCATATGTTGCCAGGTCTAAGAATAGTGAATAATGTCCAAGACATAAATCATGCTCAATTTGCTGATGACACTCTGTTGTTAGGGGGAGCAAGCACCCATGCAGCTGAACAATTTAAGCAAGAGATGGAATTATATAAAGAAGTGTCCGGAAGTAAAATAAACTTCCAAAAAATCAAAATCTTCAGCTGGAAGTGCTCAGCAAGAGAGTTAGGGGAAATAGCCAGAACACTTGGGATGGAAGACACGATGGATTGGGACAATTTCATTTATCTAGGCATCCCCATTTGCAAAACCAAAATCAAACCAGCTAACTGGGACCCTATTTTAGACAAACTTAAAGTCAAAATTCAAAGATGGAGCGCCAACTGGCTCAACCTAGCAGGGAAGACTATTCTTATAAAAGTTGTACTAAACAGCATGCCAATTTATCAATCCTCAATTCTGCTAGCCCCAAGTTCAGTTATTCGAAAGATAGAAGGAATGCTCAGAAAATTCATTTGGGAAGGGGGCAAAGGAAATGAAAAGAAGCTTCACCTTGTCAGGTGGGATAAGATCCAGAAATCTCGCAATGAAGGAGGGCTTCAAGTGCGAAGCTTAACCATCAAAAATCAGGCTTTAGGAGCTAAGTTGCTCTGGTAAATGATCACAGGGAAAGAAAGCTGGAGCAAGGCAATTCTCCGCAAAAAATATTTCCCCGGAACTAGAAAGAGATGCCTGGACACACAGCCCCCAATCAGAAATGGCTCCCCAAATTATGTAGGAAAGCGCTGGAACCATTCAAAAGGAATCTATATTGGATACCTGGGAATGGGAAAACAATCAAAGTCTGGGAAGACTCCATCCTGGGAGAAACTCCTATTGGTTTATGCACGGAAGTGGACAACATCAAACAGTGGCTATTGGATAAAGGAGCCACCTCATTGTGGGATCTGTCAGCTTGGGAACACAACAATTGGATCGTCTAGGATCTAGGCGATATCCCTCCTGAACTTAACACTAAAGCTGAAATTCTAACTAATCTCCTCCAAGGAAAATCTCCAATTAAAGAAGAAATCAGAGACAGAAGAGGATGGGGAAATAATTCAGGTAATTATTCAACACCAGAAGGTTACAAATACTTCCAAGCAATCCCTCATGCTGCCCCCAACCCTATGGTTTGGAAATTTCTTTGGTCTAAAGCCTTCATCCCGAAAATTGACATATTCTTCTGGACGCTGGCCCACAACAGCATTCTCTCAGGCGAAAACCTAAAGAAAAGAGGAATGGAAGGCCCAACTCACTGCCCTCTTTGCAAAAACAAGGAAGAAACCTCGGAACACATCATCCTTGGCTGTTAATTCTCAAAAGAGGTTTGGATAGAAGCCATGAGACTAAATCCTGGCATCAATCTTCCAGACACTATCCAAGGTCTTTTCTCAAATTGGATGAACCTTGCACCATTTCAACTAGCCAAGAAAACTCTGCTACAAACAGCTTGGAAATGGCTTCCAAAAGCCATTTGCTAGAAAATCTGGATCGAGAGAAACAACCGTATCTTTAGGGATCATGAAAACCCCCCCTCTAAAATTGCTATCCAAGCAAGAGCAATTCTAGGGGAAGCTTTGGATCACAACCTCTCCCTGAAAGACACTACTCAACTTCTGCCTGAAGAGTCAAACTGGTTAAGCCTGATAGTTTCCAACCTTCAGAATTGAACCAGGCCAAATCAACCTCAGCCTGCTCACTGGGAAATTAGGCTTGATGAACGGAATTTCATCAGATGGAAGTCTTCTCTGATCGAGCCTTGCCTATTCTTCGATGGAGCCTCGAAGGGTAATCCAGGCTCAGCTGGTTGCGGTGGAGTGATCACCTTGGCCAATGGAAATGTGATTAGCAACTACTCATGGGGTCTAGGTACTGATTCTAATAATGTAGCTAAATTTTGTGGGCTCCTGTAAGGTTTAAGGATTGCACTTTCCAAAGGATATGCCAAACTGTCTGTCTTTGGAGACTCAAGAGTGCTGATTCAGGCTCTTATAAGAAAAAGGCGTCCCTCTCAACTTAAACTGGCACAAATTTACCAAAAAATTCGCTTGCTCAGTAAAAAATTTCAAATCCTAAGATTCTTCCATGTGCTCCGTGATCTGAACTACTTGGCAGATAAAGAGGCAAACCGTGGGACTCTCTTGGGCAAAGGAATATTAATTAAAGATGGATTTGAACATCGATGCAACGTCCCATAGCTGTAGCAGATTCAAGATCATTTTCCAGCGACTCCATTTGCTGGG
Organism: Pseudotsuga menziesii; assembly: GCA_001517045.1. Classification (NCBI taxonomy): domain Eukaryota; kingdom Viridiplantae; phylum Streptophyta; class Pinopsida; order Pinales; family Pinaceae; genus Pseudotsuga; species Pseudotsuga menziesii. Next base: position 547,408 of record LPNX010777770.1, on the reverse strand, counting down.
CAGAACACATGTGAACCACGTTTTTTCCCCTTCTCCTGCCTTTGCCAGAAATTCTTTGCAAATTCGTAACCGGTCAGGGTCTTCTTGTGACTATGATTCCCTTACTTCTTATCACTTAAGAAACGCATGGCTCATTCCTCTTTTCAGCAACGAAGTGGAAGTTTCAGAGGATAGAAGACCCGGTGAAAATTCAGGCTCTAGAGATAGCTTCGTGACCAAGGAGAAGCTCGTTCCCTGTCAAACCCATCGCTGCTTTCTTTCTTCTCCATCTGATCAAAGAAAAGGCTCTAATCCGAACACGATGGCTTCACATGGTTCTTCATCAAGCTCCGGACCTTCAGTGGAAGACAGAATCGACTCGCTGGAGACCACTATGGGAAGACTCAGAGCACGTTTGGATGATCAGGACAAGCTCCTGAAAGCGACTTCAAAGGCTGGAGAGCAAACTTGGGACCTCCTAAACGAAGATATAAGGAAGCTCCGAGCAGATCATGAGGCCTCAACAAAGAATTTAGAAGATTTCCAAGCTGAGACACGCACCAACTTCAAGGATGCTGCAAATATCCAAGGAGACTTTGGAAAACGCATCAGTGCTCTGGAAACTGCTGTTACTAAATTGATGGCCAAAATTGGCAGATGAAAAGCACTATTATGGGTGTCTGTAGTCCCTTAGTTTCATGCTGCTTCCTTCTCTTCATTTCGATAATAGTTTCTTTGCTGCCTTAAATTTACTGTTTTCTAGCCGTTGGGAGCTTTGGATACCAAGATCCTTTTTTGATTTAGCTAAGCTAAGAAGCTATGTAACTCTGTCAAAGCCCTCGGTAGCTGGTTTACCGGAATCAATATAAACTACCCCAATGTTTAGTAAAAAAAAAACATATTGCAAGATTCTCAAAATCTTTATATATTTTACATAAAATAAAAGACCATGATGTATATAAAATATAGGATGTTCCACTTGATTAAAAACATATGGTTGATAAAGTCAAATAGATTTAGCTATTTGACAAGTGGGGAGGGTAACAATCATTCCTCCCAACCACCTAAGCTACATCCAATGGACAATTAGTGACACAACTTATCATCATTAATAACTACAATTTTATAGATTGTTAAAATTTATTTAAATAGAAAGGCTCGTTGTCTAAAAATGCAACACTTTGCACCTAGATGCCAGAATCTAGCAATTCAAGGAACGCAAAGCTCTGATCGAACTGAAACTTACTTGATTTTTCGATCTTTTGAGTTGGTTTAAAACGGGCCAAACCCCTATAGACAAAGGTCTATAGTGGAACTCTTCCATTGCCGTGTTGGAACTCTACCCCTAAAATTTTGGCCAAATTTATGCCTACAAAAACCCACCCACCAAGAAAAAATGCAAAAGGTTGTGTTTTTAACTCTGGACAAATAAAAATCATAAAAGTCATATTTTATCAATATTAAATGAAATAAATATAAATACATTTGATAATACCAACATCATCACATTTGTCACTTTCTAATGCAAGTTGACAAATATAAAAACTGAAACAAAAACAAAAACCCATAAAATTGTGTCTGTCATAATCCATGTCAATAATGAAATGGCAAATATATTCTTTCAGCAGAGCAGTGAGCCAAATGACAAGACGATAGTCTGTCATAAGAAAATAGGGTCATAAATTCATTACATCTCTGAAAAGTGAGTTTGTGAACTTATGGCTGCATATGACCCCAAAAAAAAACATTGTCTGCATATATGACAATATTATGGCGGGGTATTCGTTGGTTTGATAGAGATTATTTTATTACATTATAGATTTTTTATTACACAAAAGATATAGAGATTGTCTTTTATACGAATAAATTATTTGTACCCTTTCAATGAAAACGGTAACTTTTAGTTATCAAATGATTATGCCCTATTTTACATTTCACGACAAATTTAAAGCACAAGATCGAATAAATGATGATGAGAATGTTGGTGCTTAGTTATAATATAGTTTTATATACTATTTGGAAAAGTAAACTTTATGATTAAAAATATAGATATCAAATTGCAAACAGTATTTTATTTTAATTTGTAAAAAATTGGAAAAGAAATTCTACGAAAATAAACTTGTAATTTAACCTATCAAAAGTAAATTTTATGATTAAAAAATGGCTATAATGTGAGATAGTCATCACTTTTCTTTTTATCCTTTTGAGATTGTTCTTGTTGTCATCACTTTTCTTTTTAGCCAAGTACTTATGCCAAGTACTTGGCTAATAAAAATGAAATGATGCTTGCACCAATACATTTGGGCGGATTTTTCCACGAAATATTTCCACGTTTTGAACATTCGTGGATTAATACTTCATTTTTTTTATCATGGCGGAAAAATTGTGGCAATATTGACGTTTTTAATTTTCAAGGAACTTTTGTCTCTATATCGACGATATATGGCTATCTTTGCACACCCGTCAAACCAATGTTTTCATTTTTAACGCTCACACGCCCGCTTTTATCATTCACGCACAGGCTTCTTCTTATTCCTACCACGCCAGTAGCAGGATTATAAAACCTCGTTCAAATTAGACTCATAAATATCAAGATTGTCCATTGAATAGAGAATTCTGGTGAAGCACTGAAAAACATAATCCGCTTCCGCCAATTAACCACCAGTCAATAGCACTGCACAAATAGATGTGGCTAGTGCAATAAGTAGACAAATGGCGTCTCGTTTAGATGGTTTTCATTTTGAAACCATGATTGCAGTCCCCACTAAAGCAATTGTGGTCATCCCTATGAATTTATAGCATCTGCGCATATTTGCTTAAGTAGTTCCCCAACTTTCAACGGATCTTGGTTGGTTACGCGCGGATCAACTCATGCGTTTTTGGCACATTTTCTATAGTTGCGACAATGTTCTTGGTGATTGATTGAGCGCGGATTGAGCCTGGATTTCTTTATCAACCATATCCAAAACTAGAGAGATCAGTCATACTTTGCAACAATCATCTGGCTGTAAATTCATAAGAGGTAAGCATGTGTCCTTTTTGGGGGGATACAAACTAACATTGAGGCTCAAAATAATAGTTGTATTCTTCGGGTCATGTACCTTACGAACGAATTTAACAACCCTACAACTCCCTCCTTTTATTTAAACCAGAGTAATTGCAACAAGAGGGTCCAATCAACAATGACTCTAGCCAATTCGTTTTTTTTTTATAGACTCGATGCTCCACTAAGATACTGTCCATTGACACAGTGTTAATCACTTTCCACAGTAGAAGGACAACTTTTATTTGGACCATTTGGGCCACCTAGTGTTCCACTTCTCAAACTATCAAGGTCTCCTTGTGAGTAAATCAAAGGCCATTGCACAACACTTTTTGGTATCAATGAAAACTTCAGTCTCTTAGACACAATGCTCACTGAGAGGGGGGGGGTGTGAATCAGTGAGCTAAGGCTTCAACTCAATTTCAACTTTTTCTACCAATCTTATATCATTATTTCACAATTGCTTCAACAACATATTTATCAAAGAACAATATCAACTAGGCACATGTCATTCATCAATTAAACACATCACTATCAAGACATTACAAAAGGGACACAAGATATAGTTTTGTAATCTTTATATAAGTGGAGACTTCAATCTCCACTATGGGCTACAACCCATAAGGTGGCACCACCCGCCAGAATGGTTCGGTCAGCTACAACTGATTGGGATGCTACAACATCCAAACAAGCTTCAACTTGTCAAAAGACCAATAAGTCTTTTCCCAGCTCAACCCAACCTCCCTACACAAATTTCAGATTACAAATTACAATTGATACATCAGACTCTTCCAAATTAAGTTTGCCACAGGCACACACATCAAAAATACCAATCAACAAGTCTTCATTATGTACTTAGCAAGTCATTCAACATACAACATATTCCAGCCCATCTCAACTCTGTCCATCCACCACATTAGAGGAAATTTCAACTCAAAATGGGCCTCCTAAAAAAAATTAATAAAATAATAGTTAAAATAATAAAATAATATTTATTAATTTTGGAGGAAGAAAAGAAAAAAACTACTTTTTTGTTTGTATTTTCAACATATCTCCCCGTGTTTTTACTCAAATTTCGATCAGGAGAGCTCGTTGGATGTGGAATTTAATTCTGCATCCAATGAGTACCCACTCGGCATACTTTTGACAGACCCCACTACCCCAAAAACAAGAAATACCTGAAAAACGTGATGATGATGTACGAGTACCCACTCGGCATACTTTTGACGGACCCCACTACCCCAAAAACAAGACATACTTGAAAAAACGTGATGATGACATCATCATCACATTTTTTCAGGTATGTCTTGTTTTTGGGGTAGTGGGGTCCGTCAAAAGTATGCCGAGTGGGTACTCGTTGGATGCGGAATTTAATTCCGCATCCAACGAACTCTCCCGATCGAAATTTGAGTAAAAACACGAGGAGATATGTCAATAATACAAACAAAAAAAATAGTTTTTTTATGATACCTATCCCCAAATTTATATTAAAAAAGTGTTTAAGACCTATACGGTATTTCAAATTTAAAGCAATTTCATTGGCTAACACATGATGACATGGAATTTGAGTTAAAGTTAAAAGGCCCATTTTGAGTTGAAATTTCCTCTAATGATTAGTATATTGCCTTCAGTACGGTCCACAGCAGCATATAAGCTTCCAAACTTTTTAATTTAACACTTAGACAAAATTGTTTTTAACTTGTAAAAACAATTTTTCTTCTACTTTGGCAGATTGATTTCTCCCTCATGTGATCACCATAAGGAAACCTACAAGCATGGCTAGATAGCCATTTCAACAATGAACAAGACCATATCACAAGATAAATCTGTTAACACACACACAACCTCTGGAAAGCATTTCAAAATAGCTTCTCAACCTCTTTTGAACATCAAAACATATTTCTTCCCATTTTTGTAAACTCCTATTTCACACGTGTGAACACTCTATGGAGACTTGAAGTCATGAGCAGACGGACAACTTACCAAAGAATGGATGCATGACATTTGATAAATTTACTTGCACAAAGACAACCCTTGGCAAGCATTTCCAACTGACCTCTCAAACTCCTGTTTTTAACACTTGGTCAATTTTCTTTTGTTCTCACTATGCAAAATATTATTTTTCCTATTTTTGGCAGATTGATATTTTGCATATGAGACCATCATAAGACACCATGAAGGTATGGTTGGATAGTTAGTTCACCAAGGAACATGCCTATGCTACCTAATGAATTTTATCATCAAAATAACCCCTCCTTGAGGGCATTTCAAAATGCCTTTTCAATTTCCTGAATCTAACACTTGGCCAATTTTCTTGTGTTCTTAAAATGCAAAATAATATTTTTCTTACTTTTGGCATATTTATATCTTTTTTCATAAAACACTCCACAAGATAACTGATACCATGGTTAGATGCACCCATCAACAAGATATATCCTAACACTTTCATATTATTTTTCTCATCGTCCTATGAGATAGGGTGGGCATTTCCCTGAGGCCACTGAGGCAGTTTTGTCAGTACTGGAATAGTGCAAAACAACCTGAAACTCTGTTTTGGCAGACCATTATCTTTGTCATCAAGCATCTTCTTTGAGAACTGATACCATGGCGAGATAGCCTCTTCAACAAGCTGTAGGATGATAGATTCAGATAATTTTTAGCATACACCTATAAGGTACGGCGAACATTTTCCCCAAGGCCACATGAGCCAGTTTTTCCAACACTTGGACAATTTTCTTAGTTTGGTCCAATCTACCTAAAACACTGTTTTGGAAGGGTCATAACTTCTTCCTCGACAATTTCCAATACAATCTGAAGACATGGTCAGGTAGACCAAATATCAATATACAAGACCCCCATATGGTGCCGACATTTTCTTCAACACACAATTTGTGGCGGGCATTTTCTTAAGGCTATCTAAGCCAGTTTTCCAACACTTTTAGTCATTTTCAGGACTTTCTCCAAAATTTATTCTGAAACCTCATTTTGGAAGATTCATACCTTTTTCTTCAAAAATGCGTAAGGAGAAAGAATACCATGGTTAGGTAGACAAACAAACATGCTACAAGACCCCCATGTGTTGCGGACATTTACTCTAACCCATAATTTAGGGGGGGCATCTTTCTGAGGCTACTTAGCCATTTTTGCTTGCTCTGGCACAAGCCCCTGTTTTGGAAGGTCCATAACTTCTCCCTCAGGCACTTTCGAGACAAACTAAAGACATGGTTAGGTAGGAAAAACAACAATCTTCAGCACCCCCATGTGGTACAGGCATTTTTATTCTCCATAATTTTTCCGAAATGATTGTCATTAATGTTGTCATCAATAACAATCCTATTCATCACAGTCTTCATGTTTTTCTTTATAGAAATTGGTATATAATATACTACATTTAGAAATATACTTATATCTAATGTAGTTGACAAGTTACTATTTGGTATGGTGTAGGTAAGACAATTACTTGTCACTACAAGGATTTTTCACTATGAATGAAAATGCAAGGAAGCTTGCTCAGTTTAGAGCGGCATTAGAGGCGAGGGGAGATGGATAATGTTATTTCCCTTTCTCTGATTGCAAGTGCTTGCAAAGAAGAAGAATTTAAATAACGACAGCTGAAAGACATTGTAGGGAGAAGGGGCACCCCGAAGGGGGTTATGAATATCGTCCCTTGCTAAGAGGTTATTCAATTTTTAATGTATTCTCTGTAATAGTAATTATGTCATGAATTTCAGTAAAATGTCTTATCATTTTATTATATGTTCTATACACACTAATTTTACTATGTTGTTTGTAAATATATAGACAATTCCCCCAAAATGTCCCCTTCCAAAGAGTTATTTGCCAAGTACTAGCAGAAATACTCATTTACAGGGTGACGAACATCTAGATCAGAATATTGAAGCTGATCAAGTTCTTAATGATGATATGGATGGAGATAACGTTAGTGATACAAATCAGGAAGATGAGATACATAGATTGATCCAAGACACATTTGCTCCAATGGATGAGGACAACCATGATGATAGTCATGATGTTGATCCTCTACTCGAGAAGGCACGTCAACCTCTTTATGAAGGCTCAAAAACAAATCTTCTATCTGCTATATTGTTGTTAGTGAACTTGAAGGTTTTGAATGGTTTATCAAACACCTGTCTCACACAGATACTAAGGTATGTAATTTGTTAATTATTTATGTTTGCATGTTCACATGTACATAAAGCGTTGACTTTTTTCCTATATTGCTATTGTTATTTAATTTGTAAAGTATGGATGCGATATTGATGATCAATATTGTTTACATTGACTTATTCTTTTGAATTTTGTAGATTGTTAGGTGAATTTCTATTACCAATGTAAAATATTTTACCACGCACATATCGAGAGATATATGTGATTATGAAAGAATTTGGAATGGAGTATCAAGCTATTGACGCATGTCTTAATTATCATAGCATATACTATGGACAATATGCATTATAAAATGAATTCCCACAATGTCAAACAAGTAGGTATCGAATCGATAAAGTGACAAAAAAGGTGCCTCACAAAGTTCTTCATTATATTCTGATAATTACACGTCTCCAATGGTTGTTCAAGTGTCAAAGTATAGCACAGTTTATGGATTTCCATGCAAAGAACAGAAGTCGAGACGATGTTCTTCGAATTCCTACAAATGGGTCTGCATTTAGGTACATCGAAGAAAAGTGGCCAATTTTCAAAGAAGAACCTCGTAATGTTAAACTTTTGTTGGCAGTTGATGGTGTCAATCCATTTGGAGAGCTTCGTTCTACCTACTCAGTGTGGATTGTTTTTGTTATAAACAATAACCTTCCTCCTTGGATGTCAGTCAAGAGAGAGCACACAATGTTGGCAATGATTGTTCCAGGTATTTAATTAATTTGTATTTTTTTACTTGAAAGTCTGATCATTAAATATTTCATTTCTTTGTTTCGTGCATGATAATTATGTCTTTTATATATAAAGACATATAGCTAAACATAATTAATCATGTATGTTGGACCAATTAGGTAGGTACCAGGTTAAATATATGAACGTATATATTGAGCCTCTTATCGATGAGTTGTTGAAGTTATGGGCTGACGTCGCTATGTATGACATCTCTAGACCAATAGGGCAAAGACGATTTCAATTCCATCGAATACTTGGATGGACAATTCATGATGCTCTCGGGTTAACACATTTTTGTGGTATATTGTTACTTCCTTTTGTTCTTTAATATTATATATATCTATTGAAAATATCATGCGTAATTTTAAATGGTAATTCTAATTCACTACACTAATTCATATATCTTGTAGGTCTTCAAACAAAGGGTAAATTTGCATGTCTAGCTTGCGGTCCCGGGATAAAATCTCGTTGTTTAAGGAGTTTAGCAAAGGACTGTTTGATGAGTATAGGCACTTTCCACCTAAGAACCATAGTTATCGAACTACAGACAAAGAAAAATTCAATGGTGAAGAAGAGAATGGAAAAAAACCACGAAGAATGACACCTAACCTATGGAACTTGGAATATAATAGAAATCGTCAAGGTATGCCAAATTATATATGTATTGTTGTAATGTTGGTCAATACTTAGCAAAATTTCTGAATATGCAAAACAATATTTTTCCTACTTTGGGAGATTGATTTCTTTCACATGTGACCATCATAACGAAAACTGAAAGCATGGGTGGATAACCAGTTCAACAAGGAACATAACTATGTCACCCTATGAATTTTATTAGCACAAGGACACTGTTGAGTATGGTTGTCATTGATGTCAAAGGAGGTCATTAATGAAAAAATAAGTGTTGATATGGCATGTGTGATGAGGTTGAAAAACACATGTTTGTGTCCTAATGTCTCATGATGTTATAATTACATTCTGGTAGTAGTTGGTAATGGTATGATAATTTAGGGATTTTGACTAAGTGTTGAAAAACTGCCCTAAAGTAGCTGCCTTATGAAAATGACCACCATAATTCATAAGAAGAAGAAATTCCCTCCACGACCTTCCATCCCATATTTTTTTGAAATATCTATCTGACCATGGCCTTGGTTCTCATAAAAAATACTTGAAGAAGAAGATACAGGTCTCCCAAAAGAAGGATTTTTGGTCAAACTAGTCAGAATTGCTCTAGGGAAATGACTGCCCTAATTTGTGGGTTGAAGAAAATGACCGCACCACATGGTCAACCTATAGGTGTATGTTTTTTCTATCTTAGCATGTTCTCACATTGGTTTGATAATGCTTGAGGAAGAAGATATAGATCTGCCAAAACATGGTTTCATGTCGTCTTACACCAAAGTTCAGTGAAATGCCTGTCCAGGGAAAATGAAGATGAGTCTGGGAGTGAAATCAGCATAGGCGTGCTCATTAAGGTGTAATACATCATCTAGTAGCATTATTTCAGGTTTTGGGTGAACTGAAAAATACACCTCAGGTTTTGGACAAATTGACCAAGGATGGAATTATTGGGAAAATCTGCCTAAGTGGCCTGAAGGAAATGCGTGCCACCTCTCATAGGTTGATGAGAAAAATTATCTGAAAGTGATAGGATCTAGTATATTGGTTGGTGCATCCAACCATGGTTTCTGATTTCCCAAAGATTCTCTGAGGAGGAAGATATCAATCTTCCAAAAGTGCCTCTGACCTTCATTTGCACTATCCTAGTGAAATGCTCGCCAAGGTTAGATGATGAGGTTGTAGGAGAGAAGATTAGAATGGTTGAGTCAGTATGATATTCCTCACATTGTGGATGTCTCACTCTCCAAGTTTGATGAAAAAAATAAAATCACCTTGGTGACTTAGGGTTTGAAGAGATTTGTCCAAGTGTCAATAAGCCGTTTGGAAGACCACTTAATTCAAATGCCTGCCAAATGTTGGGTGTATGTCAATAGGTTCATCAACTTGCATGGATTTGTTCTTTGTTGAAATGGCTATCCAACCATACTTTCAGGCTGACTTACAATGGTCACATATGCAAAATATCAAACTGCCAAAAGTAGGAAACATACTATTTTGCATATTGAGAAACACAAGAAAATTGCCTAAGTGTTGAGAACAGGATTTTGAGAGGCCGTTTGGAAATTCCCGCCAAGGACTGTCCTTATGAAAATACATTTATCAAATGTCATGGATCAAAGGCCACCTAGACAATTTTTCCAACACTTAGCCATGTCCAATAATTTCTCCAAGGTTTATCCTGAAACCCTATTTTGGCAGACTTATAACTTTCTCCTCGGAAATGATTTAGGAAAAATGATACCATGGCTAGATAGCCAGTTCAACAAGCTATATCCTGATATGCCGATGTGGGAATTCTAATCAAACCATGAATTATGGCGAGCATTCTCTTAGAGTAGTTTTGACTACTTTTTCATACTTAGTCAATTTCCAAAGTTTCACAAAGTTGCCATATTTTTCCAGAATGATGTGAGATTACAACACTAACTTCCTGATAGCACCAGAACACCATTATGTGTCTTTCCAGCCTCACCATACATGCCACATCATCATACTTGCCATGTCATTACTTCCTTTTTCATTCCTTTGTCTTTCACTGAGTTTACCCTGTCATCATGTCTTTGGTTATCCCTTTGTCATTCATTGAACTCCTTTGACATCAATGACAATCACATTCAACTTGTATCCTATATTATATAAATCTTTGTTTTTTTAGTGAATAATGTTCAACGCGGTATGTACCTATATTGATTAATTAGTGCTAATTTAATTTTGTTGATGTTTCATGAATGTCGTTAAGGCACAAATGGGCTTCCACGAGGAATGAAAATTTACCCGATGAAATTCAGTAGGTTTCCATACTACAAGCACCTACAAATAGTTCATTTTTTTGAGACAATGCATATCGGGAAGAACATAACAGAATTGTTATGGCAAATATTAGATGGAAGGACTAACAAATAAAGAACTGGAAATATTTGTAGTGACATCCAAGAAGCTAATCACGCATTGCAAAGTGTGATCATTAATTCTAATGGTTATGGCCGTCAATAGAATATTAGTCTTCCTTGGTGCTTGACGGAGCAACAGGGAAATATTGTAAAAGAGGTCATCAGAAAAATCAGGTTTTCAACGGGGTTTTCATCTAACATAAATAATATCTTAACTAAAAAAGGTGATTTTGGTGGGGTTAAAACACATGATTGGCATACATTCATTAAGGTAATTGTGAGTTTTTAATATATTTCCTTATTGGTATGCACTATTTTATTAATTTTATTCTCTTATTTGGAAATAAATAATAATTATGTGTTTTTTGATACAGTATATTCTACCTTTATCTCTCCCAAACGACTTTGACAACAACATAAAAAAATTTATTTATGTTCTTGGAAAATACATGAGGTAAGTAATGTTTTATATGGAAAATTTACTTGGTCCGTGATTTGTAGCAGAACTTATTGACATATTATGTTTTGCCCGCAAATTTTATATATGGCTTGATATTATTTTATTGCATCATTTGTAGGTGGCTTTCCTCAAAAGAAATCCATAAAGAAGATATAAGGTATTGGAAAAGAGAAATTCCCTGACTAATGTGTGAAATGCAACAGTATCTACCTCCAGCATTTTTGAATGCACAAGAATACTACCTCATACACCAAGTTGAGGAGATTGAATTATGTGGACCGGTACACACAAGGTCGATGTGGATGGTGGAGAGGAAGTTGAAGTCATTGAAGGATCTTGTTAGACAAAGAGCACGTCCTGAGGGTTCTATGGTTGAGGGATATATGGTATATCAATGCATGGTGTATATTAGTGAATATATACCTAAATTAGCAGAAAATATGAATGTGCCTCGCATTTGACATCTCAACTCCATCAACAAATTTGAAGGGGAGGTTCTATTGGGGAAAGGTACAATGAGGACCGTTAAAGGTAATTATTAGATTTTGTGGAATTAATATATTACACATTTATTTTTCCAATTTTATTTTATCATATTGATTTGTTATTTTTTTATTAATCCTACATATTCAACTGTATTAAACTATGCATGTAATGATATATAATTAATGAAGTGAATTGTTATTTTTTCATATAGTTGCTCGAGTATGGGATGCTTTACATTTGTAAATTGCAAACAACCTTGATTGGATGGAGCATTGGATAAAAGATTGTGAAGAATGATTCGGTAGGTTATCATGGGAAGGGGTCAGTAACATGATTAAAACAACTCATCGTCATCGAAATCAATTTCATGATCTTACGTCACAAAGGGAAGTTGATTTAGCATATGGTTTAAAAGATAAATAGGAAAGTAAATTGTTTACCCGCATTTTTCTAGTTACTTCCCATTTTTTCAATGTATTTGGTTTGTTTAAGTTTTCAAATATATTTTCTAAGTCCTATATGACGTTTATTAATTCACAATGTATTTTTTACTTGTTGTCAATGTTGCAATTGAAACGTCACAAGGCTATGTGGTGTAATGGTCGTAAATTTCGTATCAAAATGTTGGATGATAAGATGAAAACCTCGAATTGTGGTATAACTACAGTGTTTAAGGTCACCAATGTTTCCTCTAAAAGTGACAGACATCCAGAAGAAACTGAGAATAGTTACTATGGGCATTTGGAGGACATAATTGAGTGTGATTTCAATTCCTTTAAAATAGTTTTGTTTGAGGTGAAGTGCTAAAGGCTACGGATGCATGAACGTGATCATGAAAGAACTGTTATTGAGAATGCTAATGGATTTACCATGGTTAATACAAGGGCATTTCAACCGAGTACAGAGCCTTATGTTCTTCCAAGTCAATGTGAGAAAGTCTTTTACTTAGAGGTACCAGGTAAAGTAGGTTGGTCATACGTCTTTAGATACGATCCAAGAGGAAGACCAGTAAAGTATAATCATGTAGGTGATGAAAATAATCATGGAGAAGAATATGATGATGATGATTCAGATCAGGAGCAGGTGGCTGCAGTCGATGTGTTAGATGAAGAATTTGAAGAGGTTGATCATCCAAATGTAGTAGATGATGATCTCATTGATGATATCGATGAATATATTAGCGAAGATGCCATTGATGATGATGTTGATGTGAATGAGCCTTTCATTGATATGTATTCTAAACTAGATCCTGATACAGATGTTGAGCTGAATGAAGAAGAAGATGAATGATATTTAATTGTTGAAGAGTAGAGGCACATGTTTATATATTTTATGTCATGGTGATCTTTATATGTTTTTATTTCCAAATTCCTTTTCAACTTTCCGATTTTAACACTTAGCCAATTTTTTGTTCTTAATATGCAAAATAATATTTTTCCTACTTTTGGCAAATTTCTGAAAAATGGGTCTCAAATATCCCTTCATATCTCTCAATCTTGGATACCTGTGTAAAAACTAAGAGAGGCTTTTGTGTATGACGATCATGATGATCGACGCGTAGTGTAAGGGTATGGTGGGGGCTCTAGGTGCTTGGACTCCATGAGTAGTCACCAGCTTGGAACCCGGGACGACTTGTCAGGCTCCCTACATTTTGGAAGAAGCAATAATGATCGTTGATTGACATTTTAAGAAGATGACAATTCGTCGGTTTATAAACATATTTTTTTAAATTGTTCACACGACAGTCATATGTGTGATCGTGGGATTAATAATTGCACGTTATTTTGGTTGGTAGTAAAGATTGCCATTCTTACTGAGAGTTTTTGGCATAATGCCAGTTCTAGAGGATCACCAAAGCTAGTAAAACCCCTGCAAAAAAACAAAGACAATTACTTTGCATGAAGACATGGTTAGAATGAATCATTCACGATGGAACAAAATTAAATAGAAAAATTTGTAATGTTTTTATAAAAAAAAATTATGAAGAGGCGTGATAGTTATGAAGAGTCAAATAGAATTTGTGCAAAGTGCATACCCAAGCAAAGCGTTGATTTGTTGTTGAAAACCTCTTTGCAAGTAGAATTTGGGATCCTGAAAATCAGTCTATGGGGAGAATTTGTGAGCCTGAAATACAGTGCGCGTGCATCACCTCACCTCCGCTTCGAACCTGGATAACCATGGTCGAACTTCAAACAGGGGCGTCTATCATGATGAGCACAACGGAAATGCGGGAAACCTCCTCTACAAACCCAGTTAAAACACAATCGTCCATAGATGATAGGGTAATAGTAAAAAATTTCCTGGAGAATTCTGATGCATGGAGAGATGCAAAGATGTGGTATGGAAACTATAATGAGGAAAGTAGAAGTTTTCAACTTTTTGTGGGGAGTGTTTAGTTATGTTGATGAGGAGATAGATGAGGCAATTTCTAAATATGATGTTGGGAATATGGAACTCATAAGTTTTGGGAAGCGGGTATACCTCGACCCTAATTTGGTTTCTTGAGCTATAAATATTCCACGCATAGGGGGAGCAATTTTAAGCTCAAGGAGAACCCCCAGACATGAAAAGAACCAAATGGCCAGCAAAATTTGTGGGTGAGAAGTAAATGTTCCAAGGAATGGTTTAAAAATGCAAGATGTCCCTTCCGGAATATACAAAACTTTGATTCAGATTGTCCTTAGGACAATTTTGAATCATCATAAGGATGATATTTCAAGTAAATGTATGTGGGTAGTGATACATTGGGTGGAAGATATACCTGTAGATATTCCTTATCTACTAGCTAAGAAACCCCACTCTGCCCTACAAGAGAGCCAATTAAGGATGGTTAAATTTAGTTTCCCCGACACACTTCAAAAAATTATTGATTTATTTCAACCCCATGCTATTGAAACAGAGATTGGTGATATCAACCAGCATGGAAATATGTCTTTGCCAAAACCACATGTTCATAAAACTTATGTTAGGAAACGTAAAAGTAGAAAACATAATGAGGAATTGCCAGTATAGTTTCCTCAGTAGAACGAGGAATTAGTACAATATCCTGAGCACCATGGGGAATTACCATTACACCCTGCTGAACAGAATGAGGAATCGCCAGTACAAAGTCCTAAGCACCATGGCGAATTGCGAGTACAGTATCCTGATTTGGTCAGAAATGATGAAATTCGTGCTGCCATAACTTTGAAAGAGTTTAAGGGGCATGTAGATAGAGGTCATTGAGAGGAGGTAACAAGCAACAAAATGGAACAAACTACTGCTCAGTTTTCCATTCCTCAAGACATTCTTAATAGAATTCCACTTAAACAGTTGGCAATTGAGTATGATTGTTCTTCCAAATCAAAATTAGGGGCTTCCGCTATGCATTTAGACATTGCATCATATAAGTTTGATAGTAGGTACGTGTTCATCCTATATGATAAAATGGAGCATGTCAAGGAAAAAGCTTCCTATATATGCAATTGGGTGGAAGAGTGCTTGATAAAATATGATAATATTTTACAATGCCAAAAACAGATAGCAATGTTGCAGAAGACAGTTGTGGATAATCATTTCAAAGCGGATGAACTATAAAAGGGAAAGAAGAAATGGTTAAATTATTATCCAAAGAAGTAGAAAAAACACTGATGATGCTGAAAAAGCAATTCAGTCCGTGAGGGTTGCATATGAAGAGGATTTGGAAAAGGCTAATGCTGAAGCGAGTGAACTTAAAGAGGAGTTGAAAAAAAAAACCACATGTTCTCAATGTACCACTAGTGAGGATAGAAATGGATCATTTACAGGTAATGGAGAAGAAAATTAAGAATATGAACAGGTAGTACAAGAATATCAGTTGAAGTTCAAAGAGTGGGAGGGAAGCCATGGAAAAAAAGTTGGAGAATTAGAATCAATAATTTCCAATTTGAGAAAAACCATTTCTAGGCAAGCCGGTAAGCCAAAAGGAACAAGGTTAGCAAGGATCTTTGAAACTTTAAAACTTAAAAAACAAAGTAGAGGAAAAAACATTTCCAGTGAAGAAGGCGATGAGGGTGAAGGTAAGGGTACCAAAGGATAAGATGGTAAGGGTAAGGATAAGGGTAGAAGGAAAAATACACCTACAGGTACAATGTCCTTAAAAAAGCGAGAGAAGTCCTTAGCAAGTCGATACAAGATGCTACAAGAAAGCTTCTCAGCGAGCCTTGCACTAGGTGATTTGTATGCCTCGTCACCGTTACATAAAGAAATGAAAGAGAAGATGGCTGAAAAGATGCAAAAATAAGGGAGTTGGAATCAAAACTCTTAGAAGGTAGAAAATTTTAGCATTTGGGATGTGATATGGAAATTCAAACACTTAAATCCACAATTGCTGATTTGGAGAAGGAATTAAAAGGGCTAGCTGCTGCGATGAGTGTAATTCCTGTCCTTCCCAATGAGACAGAGTTGAGGGCAAAAGACAAGGAGAAAGAAATACATAATCTAAAACGTGAATTGATTGAAGTTAAAAATCAGTTGAAACATACCAAAGAGAAATTGGAGGTCAAGGAAGAACAGGAATCAACGAAGTGTAAGAAAAATGTGGAAATGTTGAACAAACTGATGGCGGAAAAAAATGTTTTGCTTGAAAATTTAAAAAAAGTTTCACAAAGAGTTAAAGAGCTTGAAAATAAATCGCAATAAGTGCCTTGTCCAACTCCAGAACAATTACAGTCTTCTACGAAAGGCAAGAGGGACAATTCAAATTTGTCTTCTGCTCAAGAGGATGGATTGCAGCCATCTCTGAAACATGCTAGACATGTATAAATCAATGTATATATGTATTTATCGACAGTTAATGAAAAAAAATATTTTTATGATGGAGTTTTGTATTTATCAGCATATAATGAAAAATGCTTTTTAGTTGGCATAAAATGCTTGTGTTCTTAATAAACTGCCTACCTTAACACTTCTTAACAGATGTTCGGTCCTATACTAACTAATCCCAAATATTCTTTTTGGGAATTTTTCCAGAACCAAATTTTGTAAAGATGCCAAGTATTAGACGGAATAAGTTTAACCCTGTCAAAGGAAGCACATTGTTAGAAAGAGGTCAGATATGTAGGCACATAAGTAGGAAAGAGAATGGTGGGAAGTTAGGAGCATAAATATATGAAGCATGGATGATCCATTACTTGGGTACATAGGTAGTGTCACAAGGAATAAGTTTAACTGGGTTAAAAGGGAGCACATTTTTTGAAAGAGATCAGATACTTAGGAACATAAGTATGATAAAGAATTATTGAAAGATTGGCGGGAAGTTAGGATTAGAAATAGATGAAACAAGGATGAGATGTTACTTGGGAACACATGTAGTATCATAACGAATATGTTTAACCTTGTTAGAAGGAAGCACATTTTTAGAAAAGAGATTAGATACTTAGGAACATAAGTAGGACAAAGAGAATAGTTGCAAGATTGGTGGGAAGTTCATAACATAAATAGATGGAGTGGGGCTCGTTTATAGGTAAAGAATATATTTTGTTTTTCATTGAAATTTGAATAGAAAATGAATGGAACTTGGAAGAATGCCTAGAAGAAGGAAGGTCCAATCAATGCCTAATAAAAGCATCATAATTATGTTCATAAGAGCAACTCTGATTCGACATTGCGAAAAGAAGAAACTGAAAATATCCAGTGCTACGGAAACCAAATCATCCTTTGCAAAAAAGAAAAGGCCTGAACAAAAAAAAGGATATACAAGGTCAGCAAGTGGCCAGAATCATACAAGGTAAAGAAAGTGAATACATCATGTTGGATTTTTACACACGGAAATGGATGCAAATCCTATTGGAATTATGTAATATGTATTTACTAATTTTTACTTATTTAGTTGTTTCCATTAACAAGTAATTAGGTTAACTGATTTTATCAAGAAATAGTTAAACAGTTATTAGTAGTTAGGTCAAGAAATATCTTCTTTAATTTATTTATTATAAGTTCAAGCCATTAGAGGAATTTTGGGGTCTAAAATGGGCCTCCTAAGGAAAATAATAAAATAATAGTTAAAATAATAAAATAATATTGATTAATTTTGGAGGAAGAAAGAAAAAAACTACTTTTTGTGTTTGTATTTTTTACATATCTCCCTGTGTTTTTACTCAAATTTCGATTGGGGGAGCTCGTTGGATGCGGAATTTGATTCCGCATCCAACGAGTACCCACATTGCTTACTTTTGACGGACCCTACTACCCCAAAAACAAGAAGTACCTGAAAAAACGTGATGATGAGATATGTCGAAAATACGAACAAAAAAAGTAGTTTTTTTTAATGACAAATATGTCAATTCAACCATTATGGTTGACTTATTTTATTGAAATTCTATTGGTTCTTGAATTCCAACTCACAAAAACTTATTTTGGCACGTTTTCTTATAATGCCCATTTTAGACCCCAAATTTCCTCTAATGATAAGCGTGGTAGCAACAATCACATATAAGTTTGATTTTAATCTTCATATCCTAGAGTTTGTCACTGTCGCCTGGAAGTTGGGGCCATGCCCACATTGTTTGGATGTGGTTACAAAGATGGCATTTATTGCTTGCATCATTGATGTCTGGTTAGAAATATCACATTCATTGTTTACACCAGAGGATGAAAAAGACGATGACTTGAGTATTAAAAGAGCAATAAGATACAAAAGATTAAAAAAATCACTCATGAAAAACATAAATCTTTTAAGGTTATCACATGTGTTTTCCAATTACTTTTTCTCTTGAAAAGAAACAAGAAAATGGAGGAATTCGAAAAAGTGGCATTGCATTGCTTTATCAAGGTAATGTGGGTGTCTCATAAGATGGATTCAATTTGAACTTGAGCTTCCCAACAAAATTAAAAGAACAGAAAATATAGAATGCTACAAATTTCGGTTATGATCTCAGTTGATGATAAGTTTAGGTCATGTTTAAATCATAGGTTAGTTGTACTAATTTACACTATTAGGGAAGCCATTACATATGTGTGGAAGCATATCCCTTAGGTTTCTTGATGATATTTTCCTTAGAAAATATTGGTGGGATAGCTTGTGTGGTTGAGTTCTTTTTGCTTCATGTAAAAGGTCTCCAAACCAATTACCAATTCCCTAGGCAAGATACCTGAGTCAAAATTTAGAGTAGATATCACTCATGAAATGCTTACTTGGAACATTTAGGATAGATGCACACTCTCATGGGATCATGGGGGATTCACCTTGTCAACTAATTTCTTATCACGTTCATTCATAAAGGGGTTTTTTTTAATTATGAAAAATAAAGTCAATATATTGTAGGTATTGGGGGGTCGAGGCAAAGGGTATAGGTGTTTTATATGTATTGGGGGGTATAAATTGGAAATAATTTGGAAATATGTATTTGGAGGGGGGCTAGACAAAATGATTTTAGAAGGTATTTAGCAATATCTAGTGAAATTGGGGTATTTTTTAATATCCCCTGAACGAAGGCGATATAGAATAGTTTCACTGAGTGACGATTGTGTGCATGGGATGACCCCCTAGAAGATGAATCAAAAGAAAAGGGATGGATATTAAATGAGAGATCATTTGTGATCGATTGAATGCATGAATGCTTTTCAATATGCATGTATGCACAAAATTATACGTGACATACCCACTTCATAATAGTGACAATATTTCTAATCAAAGATACGCCTTATGATATTTTTGACAAATACAAAGAGTCTTTATGTTGTTAGTAAGTAACAAAGATGGAAAATGAAATTGAAAATAAGTATTCAAGTTTTTTATTTTTTTTGACGAATACAAAGAGTCTGGATGTTTTTAGTAAGTAACAAAGATGGAAAACTAAATTGAAAATAAGTATTCAAGTTTTTTAGTATTAAAATTTGCAATAGATATTTATAGTTTACCTAAGATATAATAATATTTTGCTTTGTTACTCCTTACAATTTATGTAGACATGAGAATAACAATGAAATATATGTAGTTTGGCCAACATGTTAAATTTGAGAACCATAGATCTTCAGGACAATATGAGAGCTATTGGAAAGGAATTATGCAGTGGAATAATTAAGATCAATATGCACTATGTAAAGAATTCATGACAGAAATTTCAGATAAATCAGACAAGAATTTCTCAGATAATCACAACATTAATCGTCATTCATTAGTCAGTAATACAATGGTAGTACAATAAATAGAATTCGGATACTGTGGATAGGATTTGAATCTACCAACTCTAACTGACTGTTTATCTAACTCGATGTGGAAAAATCACATCTAGAGCTCACTAGTTTAACTATGGATGTCTAAATCAGTCTACAATCAGTTAACTAATGAGGTAGGTGGACAAAATGCGCCACACTCCGTGCATGCATGCAAAACTGGTGCTAGGCTAACTGATAGTGATCTAACTGATTGTAACTGGAGGATAACTCAGCATAACTACTTACCTACCACAACCAACTGAAGGAGGTTACTGGTGGCACTCAAAATGGGCTCCTATGATGTAGGGAATGGTCCCATAGGCACATAAACTCATGCATGCACATGCAGTAAGTGGCAGATAAGCCAGGTAGGTGTGTCCCCCAACTCTAGCACAGTGATAATAACTTCCAATGTTAGGCAAAATGGCCAAATAGAATATATTGGACAAAGGAGGATTAATTAATCATAACGCAACACTCACATCTAACAAATACAACATTCCAAAATCTATAATGGTATCCTTAAATTTAGAATAGGTACAAACAATGATAATCACGTTTTATGTATGTTACTACATACTTAATAATGAGTTGTTGTATGTCTCTAAGTAATTTAGAAAACAAAAGAAACATACAAATGGATAAATGAGTGTTGAAAAACAAAAGAAATGTGAAGACGGAAGGGGAAATCATAGAAATTGTAATAA
>LPNX010777770.1:493305-526273 GCA_001517045.1 Pseudotsuga menziesii | reverse complement strand
AAATTTTCATATCTGAAAAATTTCATAGGCTCACTACAAAACCTTATTCAATCTTGTCAAAGTAGGGTCTACAAGGAAGCCCCAGTGCTTTATTGACAAATGTGATTCCTAGGTAAGAACCTCGATGCATGAATATATTTTCAAAATAAACATAATGTTAAAAAATGATATTCCTTAATTTGGACTCAAATTTGGGTCAACTTTCCTTATAGTATAGCACTATACGTTAAAAGGTATGAAATCAAGCTACCCATATGGCTTTGGTCACATTTAGATTTTTTTATTTTTAACATGGAAAATGTTCAATATTAAAGAAAACTAGGATGAAAATGAAAAAAAAAAATTATATCAAAATGCTTATTTTATATTTAGTCAAAAGGTCATGGCTTTATCCAATTTGGAAAGAGTATAAAATTGAATCTTAACCTATCTCCTTATGTAATTTTATCAAGTTTACAAAAACTATAAATCCATACTAAGTGTTATATCTTTCATTCTAAAATTTTACAATTACGAATTATCTTAATAATTAAATATCACTCCATATTAGTAAGTAAACAACGAAAAGAAAAAATATTTTCATCTTAGGCATCATCTAGACTCCATAAATATAAAGGGACGGGACATGATGTATTGTATGTCCTTTTCCTTCAAATCGCTATCAAGGTTTTGAATCCCAAGGGTGTAGCTAGCTTAATGACTATCCAAGGGTGGATTATGCGAAGTGATAATGGTGGTTGTGGCATCTCCCTTCTACTTGTTATTTAAACTTTTATGAGGTCCTTCACCATCATTATCAATTGTGTTCTTGTGGTTTTTGAACAATAATTAATTGAATTAATAGGCTCTACACAACTCAAGTTTTTTAATTTCCTTCAATTCAGTAGGATCTTGCAATAGGATTCTTGTTTTTTTTTCATTTGATTTGTTATGGGGTTGTTAGTTAATAAGACAAAGGAACAATGTCACTTTATTTATTTTGTGTGTTATTGCTTTAAATTTTATGATCATTCTAGCAATTAAGCTTGACGTGATTCTACTTTTGAAAGCGTTAATGATTATAGACGGTCCCATATCACCATGGCCCTTCCTTTAGTTTGGTTAGGTAAAATTTTGACTCATTATATGTTGCTAACTCCTCAAGTTTGTTATTTATGTTGTTGTGTTTAATTCTCAATATATTTTAAATATGAATATAAAGTGTTAATAACATAATATAAGATTTTCAAATTTTGTTTATATTTTATATAAAATAAAAAACCATAATTTATATTAAATATTGGTTGAACCATTCGACTGAAGGGTATATATAGTGATTAAATAGGGTGGTAGAAGGTTCCTAATTCCATGTATTCCATCCTCCTTTGGTTTCTCTACATGCGCTCATTCATCCTAGTGGGACTCAGATGAGATATACATAGAATGTGTCTTAAAACCATAAATGAGTCCTCTCCAAGTTGCATGCAAATATCACAAATTTAGGAGGGATAGGACAACATCATGTGTTGCATGCCCTTCGTCTTCAAATCTCTAGCAAGGTCTTGAATGACGGGGCTGGAGCCTTAGTGGCTCTCCAATTGTCGATTATGTGAGGTCAAAGTGATGGTTGGAGGAATCTCCTTCACACTCCTTATTTAAAGTTTTATAAGATTCCCCAAAACTATTATCGTTTTTTACCTTGTGGTTAATGGACAATAATAAATTGAATTGTTGGGCCCTGCACCACTCAAGTTTTTTAATTTGCATTAACTCAATAATTGGACTCTTATTTTTTCCATTTGAATTGCTATGGGGTTGTTGACCTTCATAAGACATGGAAGAATGACACTTTGTCCTTTTTGTGCATGATTGTCTTAAATTTCATGATCATTTTAGCAACTGAGGTTGAGGCAATTCTTCTTTTGTTTTGGAAGCATTAATATTTATAAACGAGTCCTCTCTCACCATGGTCATTCCTTCAGTTAGAATAGATAGATTTTTAACTCATTGAACATTGCTAATGGCTTAACTTTGTTATTTGTGTTGTGTTTAATTCCCATGATATTTAAAAATATGAATATAAAGTATTACTAACATAGTGTAAGATTCTCAAATTCTTTATATATTTTATATAAAATAAAAGACCATGATGTATATAAAATATAGGTTGTTTCACTTGATTAAAAACATATGGTTGATAAAGTCAAATAAATTTAGCTATTTGACAAGTGGGGAGGGTAACAATTAGTGACACAACTTGTCATATTAATAACTACAATTTTATAAATTGTTAAAATTTATTTAAATAAAAAGGCTTTGTAAAAAATGCAACACTTTGCATCTAGTTGTCGGAATCTAGCAATTCAAGGAAGGCAAAGTTCCTATAGATCTGGAACTTGCTTGATTTTTCGAAACAAATAAAAATCATAAAAATCATATTTTATCAATATTAAATTAAATGAATGTGAATGCATTTGATAGTACCAACACGCTCACACTTGTCACTTTCCAATGCATTTAATAGCCTTTTGAATTCTGTCTCTAGTAGCGGTATCCTGTCCTCGGGTGTTGTTTTGTATTATTTTGGACAGTTTCTAGGCTAGGGGATCAGCTCGATTGTCTTTTGTTATGTCGCTTTGGGCGACGAAATCCCTGGCTCGTACTCCGCCAAGGCATCTGAAAGTTATTAAACAGGATTTTGGAGAGGAGAATCGGGTCACTGCGACCTACCTGCCTTTGCAATTTAAGCTGGGAGATTTGGGGTCTGCCCTTGACCCGGATGATTCCTTGGATAAGGTAACTTCTCCCATGGACTTTCTGGATGGTGGAATTTTGGGTGGGCGAACTAATATGTCTTGTTTGAAGCCTTTCTATCCTTGTCCTGTTGTTTCAGCCTCCATGGGACATTTGTCTGTTTCCCGGTTGGGATTTGGTGAGGATAAACGTTCTGTGGTTTATTCTCCTGTGAAATTTATGGGAGATAGGGATCTTCCAGTTTTGGATCCTCAGCTCGAGGAATGTTCGAAAAATGATTTCCAAATCTCCAATTGTTTGGAGAGTCGCGGGCAAGCCTTGCCTGCTCTTCAGTCTTTTGGGCCTAGTAGCTTGGATGGGATTATGCCTTCTTCACTAAGACTGGGTCTCCCCTTGGATTCATTGGGTTTGATGAACAGTGAAAAGGATGCAAATGATCTTATTTCTGGTTATCAGATTGACAAGCCTAGTTTACCGGTTCTCCAGGTAGATGGGTTGGTTCTAGAGGCTAGTAAAGGCATGAATGCAGAGCTGGGAATTTCCCCTATTTCTGATGCAAATTATGAAATTCACAAGACTATGGAACCTGATAATGAACATGTGCATGCTCCTCATTACTCTGGTAGCAATGGTACATCTAAGTCTAAGAAGAGGCTGCCTAAACCCATCAAGAAGATAAATCCTGTTTTAATGACTTTGGGGGAAGATGTGCTTTTAAATGACATAGTTCTCACTAATGCTTTGACTTTGGTTGGGAGGTTTGGAAGGCGTAATTATAATTCTAAATCTCTACACGGGTGGGCTTTAAGGGCTTGGAATGAGATTATCAGTACTAGTCCTGAGATTTATATGCTTCCAAGGGGCTGGATAGCATTTAAATTTTCTACAGCGGATGATGCTAATAGGATCCTAGCTGGTGTCTAGAAATGGGATAATGCTGGCCTTCTTATCAAGAGGTGGACTCCTTTATTTGATCCGCGAAAGGAAAGGTATGACCAAGTTCCTATTTGGGTCAAACTCCCAAATTTACCTTTTGAATTCTGGTCTGCTGATTTCTTCAGACATGTTGGGAATACTTTGGGAACCCATTTGGAAACTGATTTTACTTATTTACATTCTGGGGTTTGTTGCATAGGCCGGGTTCTTGTCCTGTTAGACTTTCGTTTGGGTTTACCTGCTGAACTAGTCATTAAAAAAGGTAACAGAGATTTCTCTCGGCCATTGGATTACTTGGGACTTCCTTTTAGATGTTTTAGATGTCATGGGTTTGGACATCTGGCAAATGATTGCTCTCTATCATTTAAAAAACGTTCTTCTTCTAAAATTTGGAGAGTCAAAAAAGATGGGATTCAGTCTACTGATAATGCAGGGATGCCTGTGGATGAAAACTTGGATATTTGGAGAGTCAAATCAGATGGGATTCAGTCTTCTGCTAAGGATGGAAACTCTGTGGATGAGAATCTGGATATTCATCATGTTTCTTTTGGTTTTGAACCATTAGGCAAACTTAAACAGATAAGCATATCTAATTCTATGGATGATAACATTCCATTTCTAAATCTTTCTTCTGAGGCCTTACCTTCTTCTGTTCCGAATTTATCTTTGAAGGATCTTGGGTTTGTATCTCCATGTAAGGCAATTGTTAGCAAGGGGTATTTTCTTCGCTCGTGCACAAAATCTGTTCAGGAGATTTCTCAGCCTGTTAAGGATAAACCTAGGAATCTTGAAGTTGATGAGGGTTTGATTGGGGATGTCAATGTATTACATTCTAAATTGAGAGGTTTTGGGGCGCTTAGAGATTTTTCCCTTAACAAAGTTACTTCATGATCCTTATGTCCTTAAATGTAAGGGGTTTGGCTAGTCTTCCCAAGAAACTAGCAGTTAAGAGACTTATTGATCTACATAATGTGATTGTTATCTATATTCAAGAAACAATGATTGAGGGGTGTGTGTTGGTTCAAGATTTGGAACTTATGAATCATGGATGGAAGTTCATTTCGGTGGATGCTATGGGCAGATCGGGTGGACTTATTTTAGGTTGGAAGTCTTGTAATTTTCTTTTTCTTAATGCCTGGGAAATAAAAGCAGGGTTGTGTGCTGTTTTATTTTCTTTTGATTTACAAAAGGAAATAACCTTTGTTAATATTTATGTGCCCTATCTGGAGAGGGAAACTTTCTGGAATAACTTGATCAAGTCGGACTGTCTCATGTCTCCTTATTTAGTTTTTGGAGGCGATGTTAATTTCTCCTTGGGTCTCTCTGAAATTTGGGGGGTTCATGCTCAAGTTGATCCATTAACTAATTTTTCCATAATCTGTTGGAGAGATTGGGGATAGTTGACATCAACCCTTTGGTAGCTATTCCCACCTGGAGTAATCGCAAAGCTGGTGCTGAGGGTATTTGTAAAAGATTGGATCGACTTTTAGTCTCGGCTGATTTCCTTCTTAAACAATGGATTGGGTGTGGAGGTGTATCTAATCATCAACCTGTCTTTCTACAAATTTATTCTCAGACACCTAAGGCCCATAGTCCTTTCAAGTTTAATGCAGGATGGCTGGATCATATTGATTTGGTTGAAGGCTTAAAATATTCTTGGGTTCTCTTTGATTTTCGGTCTACTTTATCTCCTAAGGCACAATTTAGTGTGAATCTTAAGCGAATTAAAGCAATTTCTGCTAAGTGGTCTCTGAATAAAAAAAGCTCAGAACATAAAAGATTTGGTTGATATTGAATTTGAGTTAAAAAGATTTCATGATAGTCATTTTTCTGGTATTTTATCAGTGATTGATAAAGATTTATTGATTGAGATTGAATCTCACAAGAATGCTATTCTTCTTTTTCGGGAAAAGGAGGCTCGCCAGAAAAGTAGGGTTTTATGGTTGCATTGTGGTGATGATAATACTCCTTTCTTTCACAAATTTGCTGCTCATAGGAAATGTCGCAATTCGATTTGGAAACTTTATGATGATTCTGGAAATCTTGTGGAAGGATCTGAGGCTGTAGCTGAGGCTGGGATTCAGCACTTTGAAATCCTTTTTAAAGAAGAAGCTGATCTCCATCTTCCAGAAATTGTTCATAGTGCTGGTCATTTCCCATCTTCTGTTTCAGAGGATGAAAATGCTGAGCTTATGCAGGCTATTACTCTTAAAGATATCAAGCATATCTTATCCATCAGCAAAAATGATAAGAGTCCTGGACCGGATGGTATTCCTGTTGAGGTGTATAGATGCCTGATTGATGTTTTGGGTGAAGACCTCTTAAGAGTCATTGAATTGTCCAGTTTAATTGGCAAGATCCCAGCTGTTTTTAACTCTACCTTTCTTGCTCTTATTCCTAAGGTTGATAGCCCTTCATCTTTTGAGGATTTTAGGCCTATATCTTTGTGTAATTTTGTTTACAAAATCATTGGTAAGATTATCTCGATCAAAATTAGAAAGGTTTTGAGTAGATATATTTCTGGTGAGTAGTTTGGATTTTTGTCGGGAAGGCAGATTCACGATGCGGTAGGTGTCATTCAGGAGGGTATGCATTCTATGCATGTTAAATCCTTAAAAGCTGTCATGATTAAGATCGATCTATCTAAAGCATATGACCGAGTCAGCTGGGTTTATCTTCGGGTTATTCTTGCAAAAATGCGTTTCGCTGGGAATTTTATTGCGTGGGTTATGAGCAGTCTTTCATCTATCTCATTCTCTTTGCTCATCAATGGTGTTGCTACTAATTTTTTCAAATCTGGTAGGGGTCTCAGACAGAGGTGTCCATTGGCACCACTTCTATTTCTTATTGTGGTTGAAGGCCTTGGGAGGGCTATTCTTCATGCTACATTCAGTGAGACTTATCATGGTTTATCTTTTGGTAATGAAATTGTATTAACTCATGTTCTCTTTGTGGATGATATTGTCATGGTTAATGATGGTTCTGAACAATCTCTCTCTACTCTCTATGAGATTTTAATGCATTTCTGTAAGGCATCTGGGATGCAAATTAACAATAATAAATCATCATTATACTTCTCCTATTTGGAAGATTCTAAAGTTATTACATTACAGAACATCTTCAGTTTTCCTGTTGCTAGAATTGAAACTGGCATGAAGTACCTTGGTTTTAATCTTAAACCTTGCAGATATCTTATTAGGGATTGGGATTAGCTGATTATTAAAGTTGAACAAAGGATTCAGAATTGGAGCTTCCGTTGGTTGTCCAAAGGAGGAAAGCTGATATTGATTAAAGTTGTTTTAGAGGCCACTCCAGTCTATTGGATGCATTTTTGGGTTCCTATGGGTGTCATAGACAAAATCAGAAAGCTTTGCTTTAACTTTCTCTGGGCTGGTAAACAGAACTCCTCTAGTTTACCCTGGATATCTTGGAAGTCTCTTGCTTTGCCTAAATATTGGGTGGTTGGGGACTTAAGGTCCCTGTTTTATTTGCCAAGGCTCTTGCAGCAAAAAAGGTCTGGGATATCATTCATGGTTCGGGTTTATGGGTTAAGATAGCTTTTCAAAAATATATTTATCCAATGAATAAAATGGACTGGATAAGATCTTCTGTTAAAAAGAAAAAGAACATTTCAATCTGCTGGAAAGCTGTCCTTTGGGCTTTTGATCTCATTGGGAATTTTCTGGTTTGGAAGATTGGTTCTGGAAATGCTGTTCGTATTGGTTTAGATCCGTGGGTTAGATGTAAATGGAGACATGCTCTTCCTATTTCTATGATAGATAGATTACATTTGGCTGGTTTTCATCTTCTCTCTGATATTGGAATTCATGGTATGTCTGTTTTAATGTCACGAGAATGGTTATCTACAGACACCTTAGGTTTTAATGATCCACTTGAGATTGCTGCTTGGAATGGATATATTGCCATTCTCAAGTCTAGCCATGTTAGACTTTATAATGAAGATGATTGTCTCATCTGGCATTTATCTAAAACAGGTAAGTATTCTCCTAAAGTGGGATATGCTGAACTTATTAATAGAGAAGTGGAATCGATCTGGTGGTGGAAGGTCTTATGGAAGATGAAGTGTCCACTAAAAACAAAAAAATTTAGCTGGTTTCTTCTCTCTGGTAAAGCATTGACCTGGGATGTTCTCTGCTTGAGAGGTAGAGAAGGTCCTGGTAGGTGTTTTTTATGCAAACAGAACTGTGAATCCAATTTTCATATTGCAGTAGACTGCCCATTTACTCAATCTGTTTGGTCACTTATTGAGGATCATCTGAATCTTAATAATCTTTGGAATGGTGATTCCCTGTCTGATTTTTTTAAAAACTGGCGTTTTTTATCAGATGTGATACTTATCAAATCTTTACCTATCATTGTACTCTAGTTTATATGGAAAGCAAGAAATAGATCTTGTTTTGAGGATCTTGACTCAACTCCTGCACAGATATCCAGCTATAGCTTGGGTATGTTGAAGAATTTACCTCAGTCTTTATCTGTGGTCTCTATCAGATCAATATTTGTGGAAGAAATTGATCAATCTTATGCATGGGGATACTTTGATGGATCTGCAGCTGGGGATCCAATGATTTGTGGGGCTAGAGGTATCTTGTTCATATCTGATAGACATCATATTACTTTCAAAGCAGGTCTAGGCTTGGGTACTAATAATTTTGCAGAATTATGTGCACTTAAGCTTCTCCTTAGGCTGGCTCGGATTCATAATTTGGATAAAATTCAAGTTTTTGGGGATTCCCAGTTAGTTATAAATTGGGCATCTGGCAAGTATCGATTACAAAATCTTGAACTGGCCATGATTCTTCAAGATGTTCACTATTTAGCTGACAGTCTTGATTATGTGTCTTTCAAACACATTTATAGGGAAATAAATTTCAAAGCAGATTCTTTGGCTAAAGTAGGTGGCAACATACTTGAAGGTTTTTGGAGTATTTGTGAACAAAGAGGGGCAGAAATTATAGAAACCTTTCAGGTTTTCTAATATGTTGTTGTGTGCTGTCTGTTCTTTGCAGTTTGTAGGACTATTTTTTTATCATGATGGTGGCAACTTGCATTTTGATCTTATTTGACAGATTGCTGGTTCTTTTGGAGAGTTAAATGCGTGGGCATTTCTGGATTATTTGATTCTGCTCTTCCCTTGATATGATGCCTTGGCTGATATTAATATGCATCTTTTTGCATTTTGGTGATCTTAAGAAACATTCTTAGAGCTTGACTTGCGGGTTGTTTGGCCTCTTCTTATTTGGTACTGAATGGATATGGATATATAATTTTCTTCTTTGGATGGCCTGGAATTAGCCAATTTCTAGCTGCTGTTTTTTTTATCAGCTATTGACTTATCATGCACTTTTGAGACTTCATCAGCATGCTAGTTATGCTCTAGGTATTTTTGCTTTTGATCACCTGTCACAGTTGATCTGACCTGATTTTATCATGAATGATGAAATAAGTCTGCTACGATCAGACTTAATTGTTGCATGGATTTTGATTTCTTTTCTGCTGAAAAGATTTGGTGAACTTTATGATCTTTTGATGATATTTTGTCTGTAATGACAACTTTACAGTTGGATCAGTTTAGGATATGGTTTGTGGATTTTGTGCTCCTTCTGAGGCAAATATATTTTTTTGTAAATGACAACTTCTTAGTTGTATTTTGTATAATGGACTATGAGGCCATCTGCTGAATGTGAATAAAATATTTACGATTTTTTTCTTTGGAAAAAAAAACTTGTCACTTTCCATAGCAAGTTGACAAATATAGAAACTGAAACAAAAACAAAAATCCCTGAAATTGTATCTGCCATAATGCACCTACATTCCATATAAATAAAACTTTGATTCTTGCTTGGCATATATTACATCGCAATGTCAATAATGAATAACCCAACATATTTTTTCAGCAGAGCAGTAGGCCAAATGACAAGACGACAGTCTGGAAAGTTGGGTTGAAGTTCATAAGAAAATAGGGTCATAAATTCATTTCATCTAAAAATTTCAGTTTGTTTATTGTTAGTAAATTTAAAAGGAGTCCAAATATGGTAAATATTTGTAAACTTCAGAAAAAGGTAAAACAGTATATACATATACGACAATACAAAGATTATGACTGTGTATTCATTGGTTTGATGGAGATTTTTTTATTTAATTACAAATATAAAGATTGTCTTTTATACGATTAAATTATTTGTACCCTTTCAATAAAAATGGTAACTTTCAATTAACAAATGATTATGTCCTATTATACATTTCACGACAAATTTATAGCACAATATCGAATAAGTGATGACGAGAATGTTGGTGCTTGGATATAATATAATTTTATATACGGTTAGTGATTATATTCATTTTTTTTCAGAGGAAAAAATACTAGCCTTTGTTATTCATTCAAGAATCAAAAGACATCTTATACATATGGCCAGTAGATGGCTTCTCAATCCTGGAAAAGAATGCACATATGATACCCCATCAAAACAAAGACAAAAAAGATCTAAGCAATCATACAAACAACCCATATAGGAGGAGCACAAAGTCTGGCAATTGCAGACTTTTCTCATCATTCTTGATAAACAGGTTAGAATATGCTGATAGAGATATCGAGAGTGATCAACAAACAGACAAGTCCTGAGCAAAGCATGCCGGCTGAAAGTCACAGCAAAGCGGACTAAGAACAAAAACATATCAATCACAAAGTGCCCAAAGTATAAGAGCATCTAGCTCTGCACATCCTAGAAAAGCATAAATTGACCCTGATCTATGATCATGCCATCCAGAGATTCAGAAAAGAAACCAAAACCCATATCCATCTTCAAAGCCTGCTTGGAGAGACCATCAGCCTACGTGTTATGCTCACGATATATATGTTTGAAGATCACATGAGGGGCAGATAACAGCATAGAACGGATGTCATCACACCAATATTTCAGAGAAGGGACATTAAGAGTTGCGAGCCTGTTGAGCCAAGAGATAATGACAAGCGAGCCACCAAATATCGAGTGCATAGGTAAACCCATCAACTTACACACTCTCAGAATAGCCCAAAGTGCCAGTAATTCAACTCTCGTGTTTGAGCTGCTTCCACAGCCTAGGGAAAAACTAATACAATAATCAACATTGAGATGAATCACAAAACCAACACCAATATTCCTATATTCCTATTAGGTCAACTATACCTTTTTATATATCCCAACTTATATGCATCACGATTATAATTACGAATATTGTGTCTATCCCATGTGGTAATTACGAATATGATGTATTGTGTTACGAATTACAAACAAATATTTTAATTTGGAAAATTTTGGAAAACTAAACCCTATGATTAAAAAATATAGTTCCCAAATTGCAAACCGTATTTTAATTTGTAAAAATTTGGAAAAGAAATTCTACGAAAATAAACTTGTAATTTAACTTATCAAAAGTAAAATGTATGATTAAAAAATGGCTATAATGTGAGATAGGAATCACTCTTCTTTTTATCCTTTTGAGATTGTTCCTTTGGAGATGAGCCTGTGATCTATATGACAAAACAGGTTGTGATTTCATTTAAAAGGAGCAAAAAACAAAGTACTAACAATATTGATGAATAATATACCAATTAATTCATGTTACAATGAAAGTTTGTCGTTTTGCTATAGGCTTGGATCTATTTCAATTTTCTTTAATGATAGCTTATTTATGATGATAAGACATTGAATGGGTCTCTTCTCACAATGTGTATACAAATTTGCGAAATTTGGCACATGGTCTACGGGGCTCTTTGCTACATCGCAGGGAGGATAGCATCCCTAGTTGGAGCTAGTTGTTAGCACTAAATTTATTTATGCCGAAATTGGTCTTATCGCCTTTAAAAGTTTCAAAGTTCCCCCGATGATCTAGCAGTTGCAAGGTTTTATCTGGTTGAATGATGCATGGAATTTTCCTCTCTGATAAGAGAAAGGGTTAGAGGTGTTTTGAGTAAAAAGAAAAAGAAAATTTTGGTTGGCGAGTGTTGTATTTAAACCAGCAAAGACCCATTTAAAAAGGGATCTACCAAGCATCCAGAGGGATCAAATCTTTCAAGGTGCAAACTCTTTTTTAGAGTGAAAATGTGTAATTCATTGTTTATCGTTTTAGTTTATCTAATTTATGTTGTTTTATATATATGAAATCTAAATAATTTAAATTTAATTTGAGTTGACAAGTTATTTTTAATAATGTTTTTTTTTTTTATGAAGGAAAAATGTCAACTCTAGGATGAGCACAGAAGGAGTTACACATCTCTCCCCTACTGGGTTGTAGAATGCACCTGTTGGGTGCAATAAATATTGCCATGAATTGATGCATCTACAACATCATTTTTTTATTTGAGCTTCTGAGGTGCAAATGTGGTTGGGAGATCCAGATGTAGTCTATGTAGAACAAGATGAATGTTGTTATCCATTGTTCATTCATGGAGGTACCTAGAGGATACAGGATTAGCGAAGAACGAGCGAATAAGCATTCTTGTATTGCTGACTACTTCAATATAGAATCCCATGGATTCAATGCTTATTCTTCCTTTGATATTGCCTCAATCATAATAAGAAAAGGAGTTGATTTTCCTGCATGTGTAATGCTTAAGCCAAATAGATTTATTGTATATGAAAATTGTTAACACGGAACATTGGGTTACCATGGGATGGAAAAAATTCTAGTGGGCTTAGAGGCAATCAAGGGATTTCCCAAGGAAATGTTAATTAAGTGTGGAAGACACCATTATCAGCTGACTCCGAGGAAATGCTAATTAAGTGTGGAAGACACCATTACTAGCTGACTCGAGTACAAGGAAAAAAAATTATAGCAGATGCTTTTAGTGTTACAAGATTGACAAAAAAATGTCAAAAAAACCTCCACTACAACCTCTGTCAATGGTAGCGGATGTTTTAAAAGAGGTTATTAAGGATGTACTTTATAACTAAAAAAACCCATGGTCGAATGCTTTAAACAATGGTTTTTATCAGTTCCCTTTTGTTTAAATTATGCCCACGGATGCTTTATGTAACAAACTGCACCAATGATGTACAATGTAAAATATCTGCATCGCTGCACTCAAACAGAACGAGCACCGAAAAGAACCAAATTTCAATGTTGCGTCGGTGCTTGCGTGTAGATTATATGCACCAATGTGATATGTTACATCATACACATTGGGAAATTTTTAATATTTTTAAACATTACTAGTGCTATCTATTTATTTGAGTGCAATGGTGCATTTCAATGTCAAACACACCGGTGCTTACAAACTATCAAAATCACTTCATGTGTTTAAACAACTTCAGCACACCAAGGTTCTTAAACAAAAAATAAGTATCACTTTGTATAAGCTTTCATAGTTATCGGTGCGTATAAACCACTGACATGCACCGGTGCATAAAACAAATGAAAATGCACTACAGAATCCATCGAGCATGTTGGAATATTTATTTTAACATTCAACAGTGCGTTTAATTTACATAAATGTATATGTGTGGAGTGTTTGCATAGATGCACCGGTGCATCATTGATTATCAAAAGCACCCCATATGATTCTTCAAATAGTGGTTACTGACCTTGGAGTCAAATATATATATTATATTTTTTATTTTTTTTATTCCATTATTTATTTGAAATTGAAATATTTTTTTATAGTACAATCATTTTAATTTTAATATGACTTTCTTTGTGATTTAATTAGTGTTCGGGTAGACGTAACAGAGTGACATGTCAATTATCAAAAGCACCGCATATGATTATTTGAACGGTGGTGTAACAAACTTAAATAATAACAACAACAACAACAACTATATATATATATATATATATATATATATATATATATGAATTATTAATATTAATACATATTGATATTCATAATTAATAATTAATAAATAGTTATTAGTAAACTATTCTAAAATGACGCATCCTTTCATGGATGGTATCCAAAGTGCCTTTCAAATTTATATATATATGGCACTCACTTTGTGATATATATCATCAATCATCTTTAATATTATTTTATATTTCCAATATGGAATTATTTTCCATTGGTTAATCATTGTGGGTTAAAATGCGAATCAGGTGGGTTTAGAAGTCTCTGTCTGCTTCAAGTGGTATCAAAGCCTCGTTGGCTAGATCCCGGCCTTTGGCCATATTTTTGGCTTTTAGCCATCACCCAGGGTTTCCCTGAATTTTTGGGTTTCCCAAAAAAATAGGAATTTGTCCTTAAAAATTAAAAAAATTTAAAAAAAGGGTAAAAGTAACTCCCCCCAAAAAAGAGAGTAAAAAAAAAAGTGAAAAAAAAAGTAAAAACAAAAAAAAACTAAAAGAACGAAGAAAAAAAATGGAAAGAAAAAAAAAGGTTAAAAAAGAAAAGATAAAAGTCAAAAAAAAAAGAGGGTAAAAGTGAAACCACACCTGGTTTCTTAAAGTAGGGTTTGGGTTTGAATATAAAAAGTGCATAATAATAACTACAATAAGCAAGTGGGATTTTAACCTAGGTGGGGAAGGTAACACTTATTCCTCCCAACCACCCAATCTACTTGCATTTTACAAGAGTATTGGAAAAAAATAAAAGTCAAGGACTAGAATTTGGAAGGTTATATATTATTTTATATAACTTAAGTTTAAAAATAATAATATTAATTATTATTATTATTTTATTAAAAAAAATAATTATTTGTGGAAAAAAGAAAGGTTATTTGACCTAACAAAAATAGTCGAAGAAAGTTTTTTCCAAAAGAGACATATTGAGAATTATTAAAACTTTTGTATCTACCCTTCTAGAAGAAACGAAGACAAAAGTGAAGTAGAAACATAGTCACAAGCAATGGCTACTACATATTTGGAAATGAAGGCACAGCTACAAACAACAGTGGACGAGTTAGAACAATACAAGGCGATCAATAAAATTCATTATTTGGAATTATCCTTTTGAGATTGTTCTTGTTGTGATATTACTGTATCCATTCGTGATTTCATTTAAAAGGAGCAGAAAACAAAGTACTAACAATATTAATGAATAAGTGACTAAATCGCGAATATTGCTTCTTTCTATTTTCTTTTAAATGTTAATACTTACAAGGATTAACTAAACCTTGCACGCTGCACTATGCCAACATTTAAACGTTGCAAGCTTCCATAGTACTTATGCCAAGTACTTGGCTAATAAAAATGAAATGATGCTTGCACTAAAACATTTGGGCGGATTTTTCCACAAAATATTTCCACGTTTTGAACATTCGTGGATTAATACTTCATTTTTTTTATCATGGCGGAAAAATTGTGGCAATATTGACGTTTTTAATTTTCAAGGAACTTTCGTCTCTATATCGACGATATATGGCTATCTTTGCACACCCGTCAAACCAATGTTTTCATTTTTAACGCTCACACACCCGCTTTTATCATTCACGCACAGGATTCTTCTTATTCCTACCACACCAGTAGCAGGATTATAAAACCTCGTTCAAATTAGACTCATAAATATCAAGATTGTCCATTGAATAGGGAATTCTGGTGAAGCACCGAAAAACATAATCCACTTCCGCCAATTAACCACCAGTCAATAGCACTGCACAAATAGACGTGGCTAGTGCAATAAGTAGACAAATGGCGTCTCGTTTAGATGGTTTTCATTTCGAAACCATGAAAACGTAGCCATGATTGCAGCCCCCACTAAAGCAATTGTGGTCGTCCCTATGAATTTATAACATCTGCGTATATTTGCTTAAGTAGTTCCCCAATTTTCAACGGATCTTGGTTGGTTACGCGCGGGTCAACTCATGCATTTTTGGCACATTTTCTATAGTTTCGACAATGTTCTTGGTGATTGATTGAGCGCGGATTGAGCCCGAATTTCTTTATCAACCATATCCAAAACTAGAGAGATCAGTCATACTTTGCAACAATCATCTGGCCGTAAATTCATAAGAGGTAAGCCTGCATCCTTTTTGGGGGGATACAAACTAACATTGAGGCTCAAAATAATAGTTGTATTCTTCGGGTCATGTACCTTACAAACGAATTTAACAACCCTGCAACTCCCTCCTTTTATTTAAACCAGAGTAATTGCAACAAGAGGGTCCAATCGACAATGACTCTAGCCAATTTGTTTTTTTTATAGACTCAATGCCCCACTAAGCTACTGTCCATTGACACAGTGTTAATCACTTTCCATAGTAGAAGGACAACTTTCATTTGGACCATTTGGGCCACCTAGTGTTCCACTTCCCAAACTATCAAGGTCTCCTTGTGAGTAAATCAAAGGCCATTGCACAACACTTTTTGGTATCAATGAAAACTTCAGTCTCTTAGACACAATGCTCACTGAGAGTGGGGGGGGTGAATCAGTGAGCTAAGGCTTCAACTCAATTTCAACTTTTTCCACCAATCTTCTATCATTATTTCACAATTGCTTCAACAACATATTTATCAAAGAACAATATCAACTAGGCACATGTCATTCATCAATTAAACACATCACTATCAAGACATTACAAAAGGGACACAAGATATAGTTTTGTAATCTTTATATAAGTGGAGACTTCAATCTCCAATATGAGCTACAACCCATAAGGTGGCACCACCCACCAGAATGGTTCAGTCAGCTACAACTGATTGGGATGCTACAACATCCAAACAAGCTTCAACTTGTCAAAAGACCAATAAGTCTTTTCCCGGCTCGACCCAACCTCCCTATACAAATTTCAGTTTACAAATTATAATTGATACATCAGACTCTTCCAAATTAAGTTTGCCACAGGCACACACATCAAAAATACCAATCAACAAGTCTTCATTATGTACTTAGCAAGTCATTCAACATACAACATATTGCAGCCCTGTCTCAACTCTGTCCATCCACCACATTAGAGGAAATTTCAACTCAAAATGGGCCTCCTAAAAAAAATTAATAAAATAATAGTTAAAATAATAAAATAATATTTATTAATTTTGGAGGAAGAAGAGAAAAAAACTATTTTTTTGTTTGTATTTTCAACATATCTCCCCGTGTTTTTACTCAAATTTCGATCAGGAGAGCTCATTGGATGTGGAATTTAATTCCGCATCCAATGAGTACCCACTCAGCATACTTTTGACGGACCCCACTACCCCAAAAACAAGAAATACCTGAAAAAACGTGATGATGATGTACGAGTACCCACTCGGCATACTTTTGACGGACCCCACTACCCCAAAAACAAGACATACCTGAAAAAACGTGATGATGATGTCATCATCACGTTTTTTTAGGTATGTCTTGTTTTTGGGGTAGTGGGGTCCGTCAAAAGTATGCCGAGTGGGTACTCATTGGATGCGGAATTTAAGTAAAAACATGGGGAGATATGTCGAAAATACAAACAAAAAAAGTAGTTTTTTTATGATACCTATCCCCAAATTTATATTAAAAAGGTGTTTAAGACCTATACGGTATTTCAAATTTAAAGCAATTTCATTGGCTAACACATGATGACATGGAATTTGAGTTAAAGTTAAAAGGCCCATTTTGAGTTGAAATTTCATCTAATGATTAGTATATTGCCTTCAGTACGGTCCACAACAGCATATAGGCTTCCAAACTGTTTAATTTAACACTTAGACAAAATTGTTTTTAACTTATAAAAACAATTTTTCTTCTACTTTGGCAGATTTATTTCTCCCTCATGTGATCACCATAAGGAAACCTACAAGCATGGCTAGATAGCCATTTCAACAATGAACAAGACCATATCACAAGATAAATCTGTTGACACACACACAACCTCTGGAAAGCATTTCAAAATAGCTTCTCAGCCTCTTTTGAACATCAAAACATATGTCTTCCCATTTTGGTAGACTCCTATTTCACACGTGTGAACACTCTATGGACACTTGAAGTCATGAGAAGATGGAAAACTTACCAAAGAATGGATGCATGACATTTGATAAATTTACTTGCACAAAGACAACCCTTGGCGGGCATTTCCAACTGACCTCTCAAACTCCTGTTTTTAACACTTGGTCAATTTTCTTTTGTTCTCACTATGCAAAATATTATTTTTCCTATTTTTGGCAGATTGATATTTTGCATATGAGACCATCATAAGACACCATGAAGGTATGGTTGGATAGTCAGTTCACCAAGGAACATGCCTATGCTACCTAATGAATTTTATCATCAAAATAACCCCTCCTTGAGGGCATTTCAAAATGCCTTTTCAATTTCCTGAATCTAACACTTGGCCAATTTTCTTGTGTTCTTAAAATGCAAAATAATATTTTTCTTACTTTTGGCATATTTATATCTTTTTTCATAAAACACTCTACAGGATAACTGATACCATGGTTAGATGCACCCATCAACAAGATATATCCTAACACTTTCATATTATTTTTCTCATCTTCCTATGAGATAGGGTGGGCATTTCCCTGAGGCCACTAAGGCAGTTTTGCCAGTACTGGAATAGTGCAAAACAACCAGAAACTCTGTTTTGGCAGACCATTATCTTTGTCATCAAGCATCTTCTTTGAGAACTGAGACCATGGCGAGATAGCCTCTTCAACAAGCTATAGGATGATAGATTCAGATAATTTTTAGCATACACCTATAAGGTACGGCGAGCATTTTCCCCAAGGCCACATGAGCCAGTTTTTCCAACACTTGGACAATTTTCTTAGTTTTGTCCAATCTACCTAAAACACTGTTTTGGCATTGTCATAACTTCTTCCTCAGCAATTTCCAATACAATCTGAAGACATGGTTAGGTAGAACAAATATCAATATACAAGACCCCCATATGGTGCCGACATTTTCTTCAACACACAATTTGTGGCGGGCATTTTCTTAAGGCTATCTAGGCCAATTTTCCAACACTTTTAGTCATTTTCAGGACTTTCTCTAAAATTTATTCTGAAACCTCATTTTGGAAGATTCATACCTTTTTCTTCGAAAATGCTTAAGGAGAAATAATACCATGGTTAGGTCGACAAACAAACACGCTACAAGACCCCCATGTGCTGCGGGCATTTACTCTAACCCATAATTTAGGGGGGGCATCTTTCTGAGGCTACTTAGCCATTTTTGCTTGCTCTGGCACAAGCCCCTGTTTTGGAAGGTCCATAACTTCTCCCTCAAGCACTTTCGAGACAAACTAAAGACATGGTTAGGTAGGCAAAACAACAGTCTTCAGGACCCCCATGTGGTACAGGCATTTTTATTCTCCATAAATTATGGCGTGCATTTCCCTAAGGAAATTTTTACTAATTTCACCATACTTGGTCATTTTCCTGTTTTTCACCAAATTACCATATTTTTCCGAAATGATTGTCATTAATGTTGTCATCAATGACAATCCTATTCATCACAGTCTTCATGTTTTTCTTTATAGAAATTGGTATATAATATACTGCATTTAGAAATATACTTATATCTAATGTATTTGACAAGTTACTATTTGGTATGGTGTAGGTAAGACAATTACTTGTCACTACAAGGATTTTTCACTATGAATGAAAATGCAAGGAAGCTTGCTCAGTTTAGAGCGGCATTAGAGGCGAGGGGATATGGAAAATGTTATTTCCCTTTCTCTGATTGCAAGTGCTTGCAAAAAGAAGAATTTAAATAACGACAGCTGAAAGACATTGTAGGGAGAAGGGGCATCCCGAAGGGGGTTATGAATATCGTCCCTTGCTAAGAGGTTATTCAATTTTTAATGTATTCTCTATAATAGTCATTATGTCATGAATTTTAGTAAAATGTCTTATCATTTTATTATATGTTCTATACACACTAATTTTACTACGTTGTTTGTAAATATATAGACAATGCCCCCAAAATGTCCCCTTCCAAAGAGTTATTTGCCAAGTACTAGCAGAAATACTCATTTACAGGGTGACAAACATCTCGATCAGAACATTGAAGCTGATCAAGTTCTTAATGATCATATGGATGGAGATAACATTAGTGACACAAATCAGGAAGATGAGATACATAGATTGATCCAAGACACATTTGCTCCAATGGATGAGGACAACCATGATGATAGTCATGATGTTGATCCTCTACTCGAGAAGGCACATCAACCTCTTTATGAAGGCTCAAAAACAAATCTTCTATCTGTTATATTGTTGTTAGTGAACTTGAAGGTTTTGAATGGTTTATCAAACACCTGTCTCACACAGATACTAAGGTATGTAATTTGTTAATTATTTATGTTTGCATGTTCACATGTACATAAAGGGTTGACTTTTTTCCTATATTGTTATTGTTATTTAATTTGTAAAGTATGGATGCGATATTGATGATCAATATTGTTTACATTGACTTATTCTTTTGAATTTTGTAGATTGTTAGGTGAATTTCTATTACCAATGTAAAATATTTTACCACGCACATATCGAGAGATATATGTGATTATGAAAGAATTTGGAATGGAGTATCAAGCTATTGATGCATGTCTTAATGATCATAGCATATACTATGGACAATATGCATTATAAAATGAATTCCCACAATGTCAAACAAGTAGGTATCGAACCAATAAAGTGACAAAAAAGGTGCCTCACAAAGTTCTTCATTATATTCCGATAATTACACGTCTCCAGCGGTTGTTCAAGTGTCAAAGTATAGCATAGTTTATGGATTTCCATGCAAAGAACAGAAGTCGAGACGATGTTCTTCGAATGCCTACAGATGGGTCTGCATTTTGGTACATCGAAGAAAAGTGGCCAATTTTCAAAGAATAACCTCGTAATGTTAAACTTTTGTTGGCAGTTGATGGTGTCAATCCATTTGGAAAGCTTCGTTCTACCTACTTAGTGTGGATTGTTTTTGTTATAAACAATAACCTTCCTCCTTGGATGTCAGTCAAGAGAGAGCACACAATGTTGGCAATGATTGTTCCAGGTATTTAATTAATTTGTATTTTTTTACTTGAAAGTCTGATCATTAAATATTTCATTTCTTTGTTTCGTGCATGATAATTATGTCTTTTATATATAAAGACATATAGCTAAACATAATTAATCATGTATGTTGGACCAATTAGGTAGGTACCAGGTTAAATATATGAACGTATATATTGAGCCTCTTATCGATGAGTTGTTGAAGTTATGGGCTGGCGTCACTATGTATGACGTCTCTAGACCAATAGGGCAAAGACGATTTCAATTCCATAGAATACTTGGATGGACAATTCATGATGCTCCCGGGTTAACACATTTTTGTGGTATATTGTTACTTTCTTTTGTTCTTTAATATTATATATATCTATTGAAAATATCATGCATAATTTTAAATGGTAATTCTAATTCACAACACTAATTCATATATCTTGTAGGTCTTCAAACAAAGGGTAAATTTGCATGTCTAGCTTGCGGTCCCGGGATAAAATCTCGTTGTTCAAGGAGTTTAGCAAAGGACTGTTTGATGAGTATAGGCACTTTCTGCCTAAGAACCATAGTTATCGAACTACAGACAAAGAAAAATTCAATGGTGAAGAAGAGAATGGAAAAAAACCACGAAGAATGACACCTAACCTATGGAACTTGGAATATAATAGAAATCGTCAAGGTATGCCAAATTATATATGTATTGTTGGAATGTTGGTCAATACTTAGCCAAATTTCTGAATATGCAAAACAATATTTTTCCTACTTTGGGAGATTGATTTCTTTCACATGTGACCATCATAAGGAAAACTGAAAGCATGGGTGGATAACCAGTTCAACAAGGAACAGATCTATGTCACCCTATGAATTTTATTAGCACAAGGACACTGTTGAGTATGGTTGTCATTGATGTCAAAGGAGGTCATTAATGAAACAATAAGTGTTGATATGGCATGTGTGATGAGGTTGAAAACCACATGTTTGTGTCCTAATGTCTCATGATGTTATTGTTGCATTCTGGTAGTAGTTGGTAATGGTATGATAATTTAGGGATTTTGACTAAGTGTTAAAAAACTGCCCTAAAGTAGCTGCCTTATGAAAATGACCACCATAATTCATAAGAAGAAGAAAATTCCCTCCACGACCTTCCATCCCATATTTTTTTGAAATATCTATCTGACCATGGCCTTGATTCTCATAAAAAATCCTTGAAGAAGAAGATACAAGTCTCCCAAAAGAAGGATTTTTGGTCAAACTAGTCAGAATTGCTCTAGGGAAATGACTGCCCTAATTTGTGGGTTGAAGAAAATGACCACACCACATGGTCAACCTATAGGTGTATGTTTTTTCTATCTGAACATGTTCTCACATTGGTTTGATAATGCTTGAGGAAGAAGATATGGATCTGCCAAAACATGGTTTCATGTCGTCTTACACCAAAGTTCAGTAAAATGCCTACCTAGGGAAAATGAAGATGAGTCTGGGAGTGAAATCAGCATAGGTGTGCTCAGTAAGGTGTAATACATCATCTAGTAGCATTATTTCAGGTTTTGGGTGAAACGAAAAATACACCTTAGGTTTTGGACAAATTGACCAAGTACGGAATTATTGGGAAAATCTTCCTAAGTGGCCTGAAGGAAATGCGTGCCACCTCTCATAGGATGATGAGAAAAATTATCTAAAAGTGATAGGATCTAGTATATTGGTTGGTGCATCCAACCATGGTTTCTGATTTCCCAAATATTCTCTGAGGAGGAAGATATCAATCTTCCAAAAGTGCCTCTGACCTTCATTTGCACTATCCTAGTAAAATGCTCGCCAAGGTTAGATGATGAAGTTGTAGGAGAGAATATTGGCATGGTTGAGTCAGTATGATATTCCTCACATTCTGGATGTCTCACTCTTCAAGTTTGATGAAAAAAATAAAATCACCTTGGTGACTTAGGGTTTGAAGAGATTTGTCCAAGTGTCAATAAGCAGTTTGGAAGACCACTTAATTCAAATGCCTGCCAAATGTTGGGTGTATGTCAATAGGTTCATCAATTTCCATGGATTTGTTCTTTGTTGAAATGGATATTTAACCATACTTTCAAGCTGACTTACAATGGTCACATATGCAAAATATCAAACTGCCAAAAGTAGGAAACATACTATTTTGCATATTGAGAAACACAAGAAAATTGCCTAAGTGTTGAGAACAGGATTCTGAGAGGCCGTTTGGAAATTCCTGCCAAGGGCTGTCCTTATGAAAATACATTTATCAAATGTCATGGATCAAAGGCCACCTGGACGATTTTTCCAACACTTAGCCATGTCCAATAATTTCTCCAAGGTTTATCCTGAAACCCTAT
This sequence comes from Pseudotsuga menziesii, assembly GCA_001517045.1. NCBI lineage: Eukaryota > Viridiplantae > Streptophyta > Pinopsida > Pinales > Pinaceae > Pseudotsuga > Pseudotsuga menziesii. Next base: position 503,372 of record LPNX010777770.1, on the reverse strand, counting down.
TTTGGCAGACTTATAACTTTCTCCTCAGAAATGATTTAGGAAAAATGATACCATGGCTAGATAGCCAGTTCAACAAGCTATATCTTGATATGCCGATGTGGGAATTCTATTCAAACCATGAATTATGGCGAGCATTCTCTTAGAGTAGTTTTGACTACTTTTTCATACTTAGTCAATTTCCAAAGTTTCACAAAGTTGCCATATTTTTCCAGAATGATGTCAGATTACAACACTGACTTGCTTATAGCACCAAAACACCATTATGTGTCTTTCCAGCCTCACCATACATGCCACATCATCATACTTGCCATGTCATTACTTCCTTTTTCATTCCTTTGTCTTTCACTGAGTTTACCCTGTCATCATGTCTTTGGTTATCCTTTTGTCATTCATTGAACTCCTTTGACATCAATGACAATCACATTCAACTTGTATCATATATTATATAAATCTTTGTTTTTTTTAGTGAATAATGTTCAACGCGGTATGTACCTATATTGATTAATTAGTGTTAATTTAATTTTGTTGATGTTTAATGAATGTCGTTAAGGCACGAATGGGCTTCCACGAGGAATGAAAATTTACTCGATGAAATTCAGTAGGTTTCCATACTACGAGCACCTACAAATAGTTCATTTTTTTGATACAATGCATATCGGGAAGAACATAACAAAATTGTTATGGTGAATATTAGATGGAAGGACTAACAAAGAAAGAACTGGAAATATTTGTAGTGACATCCAAGAAGCTAATCACGCATTGCAAAGTGTGATCATTAATTCTAATGGTGATGGCCGTCAACAGAATATTAGTCTTCCTTGGTGCTTGGCGGAGCAACAGGGAAATATTGTAAAAGAGGTCATCAGAAAAATCAGGTTTTCAATGGGGTTTTCGTCTAACATAAATAATATCTTAACTAAAAAAGGTGATTTTGGTGGGGTTAAAACACATGATTGGCATACATTAATTAAGGTAATTGTGAGTTTTTAATATATTTCCTTATTGGTAGGCACTATTTTATTAATTTTATTCTCTTATTTGGAAATAAATAATAATTATGTGTTTTTTGATACAGTATATTCTACCTTTATCTCTCCCAGACGACTTTGACAACAACATAAAAAAACTTATTTATGTTCTTGGAAAATACATGAGGTAAGTAATGTTTTATATGGAAAATTTACTTGGTCCGTGATTTGTAGCGGAAATTATTGACATATTATGTTTTGCCCGCAAATTTTATATATGGCTTGATATTATTTTATTGCATCATTTGTAGGTGGGTTTCCTCAAAAGAAATCCATAAAGAAGATATAAGGTATTGGAAAAGAGAAATTCCTTGACTAATGTGTGAAATGCAACAGTATCTACCTCCAGGATTTTTCAATGCACAAGAACACTACCTCATACACCAAGTTGAGGAGATTGAATTATGTGGACTGGTACACACAAGGTCGATGTGGATGGTGGAGAGGAAGTTGAAGTCGTTGAAGGATCTTGTTAGACAAACAGCACGTCCTGAGGGTTTTATGGTTGAGGGATATATGGTATATCAATGCATGGTGTATATTAGTGAATATCTACCTAAATTAGCAGAAAATATGAATGTGCCTCGCATTTGGCATCTCAACTCCATCAACAAATTTGAAGGGGAGGTTCTATTGGGGAAAGGTACAATGAGGACCGTTAAAGGTAATTATTAGATTTTGTGGAATTAATATATTACACATGTATTTTTCCAATTTTATTTTATCATATTGATTTATTATTTTTTTTATTAATCCTACATATTCGACTGTATTAAACTATGCATGTAATGATATATAATTAATGATAGTGAATTGTTATTTTTTCATATAGTTGCTCGAGTGTGGGATGCTTTACATTTATAAATTGCAAACAACCTTGATTGGATGGAGCATTGGATAAAAGATCGTGAAGAATGCTTCGGTAGGTTATCATGGGAAGGGGTCAATAACATGATTAAAACAGCTCATCGTCATCGAAATCAATTTCATGATCTTACGTCACAAAGGGAAGTTGATTTAGCATATGGTTTAAAAGATAAATAGGAAAGTAAATTGTTTACCCACATTTTTCTAGTTACTTCCCATTTTTTCAATGTATTTGGTTTGTTTAAGTTTTCAAATATATTTTCTAAGTCCTATATGACGTTTATTAATTCACAATGTATTTTTTACTTGTTGTCAATGTTGCAATTGAAACGTCACAAGGCTATGTGGTGTAATGGTCGTAAATTTCGTATCAAAATGTTGGATGATAAGATGAAAACCTCAAATTGTGGGATAACTACAGTGTTTAAGGTCACCAATGTTTCCTCTAGAAGTGATAGACATCCAAAAGAAACTGAGAATAGTTACTATGGGCATTTGGAGGACATAATTGAGTGTGATTTCAATTCCTTTAAAATAGTTTTGTTTGAGGTGAAGTGGTAAAGGCTACGGATGCATGAACGTGATCATGAAAGAACTGTTATTGAGAATGCTAATGGATTTACCATGGTTAATACAAGGGCATTTCAACCGGGTACAGAGCCTTATGTTCTTCCAAGTCAATGTGAGAAAGTCTTTTACTTAAAGGTACCAGGTAAAGCAGGTTGCTCATACGTTGTTAGATACGATCCAAGAGGAAGACCAGTAAAGTATAATCATGTAGGTGATGAAAATAATCACAAAGAAGAAGATGATGATGATGATTCAAATCAGGAGTAGGTGGCTGCAATCGATGTGTTAGATGAAGAATTTGAAGAGGTTGATCATCCAAATGTAGTAGATGATGATCTCATTGACGATGTCGATGAATATATTAGCGAAGATGCCATTGATGATGATGTTGATGTGAATGAGCCTTTCATTGATATGTATTCTAAACTAGATCCTAATACAGATGTTGAGCTGGGTGAAGAAGAAGATGAATGATATTTAATTGTTGAAGAGTAGAGGCACATGTTTATATATTTTATGTCATGGTGATCTTTATATGTTTTTATTTCCAAATGCCTTTTCAACTTTCTTATTTTAACACTTAGCCAATTTTTTGTTCTTAATATGCAAAATAATATTTTTCCTACTTTTGGCGAATTTCTGAAAAATGGGTCTCAAATATCCCTTCATATCTCTCAATCTTGGATACCTGTGTAAAAACTAAGAGAGGATTTTATCTATGACGACCATGATGATCGACGTGTAGTGCAAGGGTATGGTGGGGGCTCTAGGTGCTTGGACTCCACAAGTAGTCACCAGCTTGGAACCTGGGACGACTTGTCAGGCTCCCTAAATTTTGGAAGAAGCAATAATGATCGTTGATTGACATTTTAAGAAGATGACAATTCGTCGGTTTATAAACATATTTTTTTAAATTGTTCACACGGCGGTCATATGTGTGATCGTGGGATTAATAATTGCACGTTATTTTGGTTGGTAGTAAAGATTTCCATTCTTATCAGATTTTTTGGCATAATGCTGGTTCTGGAGGATCACCAAAGCTAGTAAAACCCCTGCAAAAAAAACAAACACAATTACTTTGCATGAAGACATGGTTAGAATGAATCATTCACGATGGAATAAAATTAAATAGAAAAATTTGTAATGTTTTTATAATAAAAAAATTATGAAGAGGTGTGACAGTTATGAAGAGTCAAATAGAAATTGTGCAAAGTGCATACCCAAGCAAAGCGTTGATTTGTTGTTGAAAACCTCTTTGCAAGTAGAATTTGGGAGCCTGAAAATCAGTCTACGGGGAGAATTTGTGAGCCTGAAATACAATATGCGTGCATCACCTCACCTCCGCTTCGAATCTGGATAACCATGGTCGAACTTCAAACAGGGGCGTCTATCATGACGAGCACAGTGAAAAGGCGGGCATCCTCCTCTGCAAGCCCAGTTAAAACACAATCGTCCACAGATGATAGGGTAACAGTAAAAAAATTCCTAGAGAATTTTGATGCATGGAGAGATGCAAAGATGTGGCCACCAGGTATGGAAACTATCCTGAGGAAAGAAAAAGTTTTCAACTTTTTGTGGGGAGTGTTTAGTTATGTTGATGAGGAGATAGATGAGGCAATTTCTAAATATGATGTTGGGAATATGGAACTCATAAGTTTTGGGAAGCAGGTATACCTCGACCCTGATTTGGTTTCCTGAGCTATAAATATTCCACGCATAGGGGGAGCGATTTTAAGCTCAAGGAGAACCCCCAGACATGAGAAGAACCAAATGGCTAGCAAAATTTTTGGGTGAGAAGTAAATGTTCCAAGGAATGGTTTAAAAATGCAAGATGTCCCTCCCGAAATATACAAAACTTTGATTCAGATTGTCCTTAGGACAATTTTGAATCATCACAAGGATGATATTTCAAGTAAATGTATGTGGGTAATGATACATTGGGTGGAAGATATACCTGTAGATATTCCTTATCTACTAGCTAAGAAACCCCACTCTTCCCTACAAGAGAGCCAATTAAGGAAGGTTAAATTTAGTTTCCCTGACACACTTCAAAAAATTATTGATTTATTTCGACCCCATGCTATTGAAACAGAGATTGGTGATATCAACCAGCATGGAAATATGTCTTTGCCAAAACCACATGTTCATAAAACTTATGTTAGGAAACGTAAAAGTAGAAAACATAATGAGGAATCGCCAGTACAGTTTCCTCAGTAGAACGAGGAATTAGTACAATATCCTGAGCACCATGGGGAATTACCATTACACCCTACTATACAGAACAAGGAATCGTCAGTACAAAGTCCTAAGCACCATGGCGAATTACGAGTACAGTATCCTGATTTGGTCACAAATGATGAAATTCGTGCTGCCATAACTTTGAAAGAGTTTAAGGGGCATGTAGATAGAGGTCATTGAGAGGAGGTAACAGGCAACAAAATGGAACAAACTACTGCTCAATTTTCCATTCCTCAAAGCATTCTTAATAGAATTCCGCTTAAACAGTTGGCAATTGAGTATGATTGTTCTTCCAAATCAGAATTAGGGGCTTCCGCTATGCATTTTGACATTACATCATATAAGTTTGATAATAGGTACGTGTTCATCCTTTATGATAAAATGGAGCATTTCAAGGAAAAAGCTTCCTATATATGCAATTGGGTGGAAGAGTGCTTGAGAAAATATGATAATATTTTACAATGCCAAAAACAGGTAGCAATGTTGCAGAAGACAGTTGTGGATAATCATTTCAAAGTGGATAGAACTATAAAAGGGAAAGAAGAAATGGTTAAATTATTATCCAAAGAAGTAGAAAAAACACTGATGATGCTGAAAAAGCAATTCAGTCCATGAGGGTTGCATATGAAGAGGATTTGGAAAAGGCTAATGCTAAAGCGAGTGAACTTAAAGAGGAGTTGAAAAAAAAAACCACATGATCTCAATGTACCACCAATGAGGATAGAAATGGGCCATTTACAGGTAATGGAGAAGAAAATTAAAGAATATGAACAGGTAGTACAAGAATATCAGTTGAAGTTGAAAGAGTGGGAGGGAAGCCATGGAAAAAAAGTTGGAGAATTAGAATCAATAATTTTCGATTTGAGAAAAACCATTTCTAGGCAAGCCAGTAAGCCAAAAGGAACAAGGTTAGCAAGGATCTTTGAAACTTTAAAACGTAAAAAACAAAGTAGAGGAAAAAACATTTCCAGTGAAGAAGGCGATGAGGGTGAAGGTAAGGGTACCAAAGGATAAGATGGTAAGGGTAAAGGTAAGGGTAGAAGGAAAAATACACCTATAGGTACAATGTCCTTAAAAGAGCGAGAGAAGTCCTTAGCAAGTCGATAGAAGATGCTACAAGAAAGCTTCTCAGCGAGCCTTGCACTAGGTGATTTGTATGCCTCATCACCATTACATAAAGAAATGAAAGAGAAGATGGCTAAAAAGATGCAAAAATAAGGAAGTTGGAATCAAAACTCTTAGAAGGTAGAAAATTTCAACATTTGGGATGTGATATGGAAATTCAAACACTTAAATCCACAATTGTTGTTTTGGAGAAGGAATTAAAAGGGTTAGCTGCTGCGATGAGTGTAATTCCTGTCCTTCCCAATGAGACAGAGTTGAGGGCAAAAGACAAGGAGAAAGAAATACATAATCTAAAACGTGAATTGACTGAACTTAAAAATCCGTTGAAACATACTAGAGAGAAATTGGAGGTCAAGGAAGAACAGGAATCAACGATGTATAAGAAAAATGTGGAAATGTTGAACAAACTGATGGTGGAAAAAAATGTTTTGCTTGAAAATTTAAAAAAAGTTTCACAATGAGTTAAAGAGCTTGAAAATAAATCGCAATAAGTGCCTTGTCCAACTCCAGAACAATTACAGTCTTCTACGAAAGGCAAGAGGGACAATTCAGATTTGTCTTCTGCTCAAGAGGATGGATTGCAGCCATCTCTAAAACATGCTAGACATGTATAAATCAATGTATATATGTATTTATCGACAGTTAATGAAAAAAAATATTTGTATGATGGAGTTTTGTATTTATCGGCATATAATGAAAAATGCTTTTTAGTTGGCATAAAATGCTTGTGTTCTGAATAAACTGCCTACCTTAACACTTCTTAAAAGATGTTTTGTCCTATACTAACTAATCCCAAATATTCTTTTTGGGAATTTTTCCAGAACCAAATTTTGTAAAGATGCCAAGTATTAGACGGAATAAGTTTAACCCTGTCAAAGGAAGCACATTGTTAGAAAGAGGTCAGATATGTAGGCACATAAGTAGGACAGAGAATGGTGGGAATTTAGGAGCATAAATATATGAAGCATGGATGATCCATTACTTAGGTACATAGGTAGTGTCACAAGGAATAAGTTTAACTGGGTTAAAAGGGAGCACATTTTTTTAAAGAGATCAGATACTTAGGAACATAAGTATGATAAATAATTATTGAAAGATTGGTGGGAAGTCAGGATTAGAAATAGATGAAACAAGGATGAGATGTTACTTGGGAACACATGTAGTGTCATAAGGAATATGTTTAACCTTGTTAGAAGGAAGCACATTTTTAGAAAAGAGATTAGATACTTATGAACATAAGTAGGACAAAGAGAATAGTTGCAAGATTGGTGGGAAGTTCATAACATAAATAGATGGAGTGGGGCTCGTTTATAGGTAAAGAATATATTTTGTTTTTCAATGAAATTTGAATAGAAAATGAATGGAACTTGGAAGAATGCCTAGAAGAAGGTCCAATCAATGCCTAATAAAAGCATCATAATTATGTTCATAAGAGCAACTCTGATTCAACATCGCGAAAAGAAGAAACTGAAAATATCCAGTGCTACAGAAACCAAATCATCCTTTGCAAAAAAGAAAAGGCCTGAACAAAAAAAAGGATATGCAAGGTCAGCAAGTGGCCAGAATCATACAAGGTAAAGAAAGTGAATACATCATGTTGGATTTTTACACGCGGCAATGGATGCAAATCCTATTGGAATTATGTGATATGTATTACTAATTTTGACTTATTTAGTTGTTTCCATTAACAAGTAATTAGGCTAACTGATTTTATCAAGAAATAGTTAAACAGCTATTAGTAGTTAGGTCAAGAAATATCTTCTTTAATTTATTTATTATAAGTTCAAGCATAAGCGTGGTAGCAACAATCACATATAAGTTTGATTTTAATCTTCATATCCTAGAGTTTGTCACTGTCGCTTGGAAGCTGGGGTCATGCCCACATTGTTTGGATGTGGTTACAAAGATGGCATTTATTGCTTGAATCATTGATGTCTGGTTAGAAATATCACATTCATTGTTTACACTAGAGGATGAAAAAGACGGTGACTTGAGTATTAAAAGAGAAATAAGATACAAAAGATTAAAAAAATCACTCATGAAAAACATAAATCTTTTAAGGTTATCACATGTGTTTTCCAATTACTTTTTCTCTTGAAAAGAAACAAGAAAATGGAGGAATTGGAAAAAGTGGCATTGCATTGCTTTATCAAGGAAATGTGGGTGTCTCATAAGATGGATTCAATTTGAACTTGAGCTTCCCAACAAAATTAAAAGAACAGAAAATATAGAATGCTACAAATTTCGGTTATGATCTCAGTTGATGATAAGTTTAGGTCATGTTTAAATCATAGGTTAGTTGTACTAATTTACACTATTAGGGATTCCATTACATATGTGTGGAAGCATATCCCTTAGGTTTCTCGATGATATTTTCCTTAGAAAATATTGGTGGGATAGCTTGTGTGGTTGAGTTCTTTTTGCTTCATGTAAAAGGTCTCCAAACCAATTACCAATTCCCTAGGCAAGATACCTGAGTCAAAATTTAGAGTAGATATCACTCATGAAATGCTTACTTGGAACATTTAGGATAGATGCACACTCTCATGGGATCGTGGGGGATTCACCTTGTCAACTAATTTCTTATCACGTTCATTCATAAAGGGGTTTTTTTTTAATTATGAAAAATAAAGTCAATATATTGTAGGTATTGGGGGGTCGAGGCAAAGGGTATAGGTGTTTTATATGTATTGGGGGGTATAAATTAGAAATAATTTAGAAATATGTATTTGGAGGGGGGCTAGACAAAATGATTTTAGAAGGTATTTAGCAATATCTAGTGAAATTGGGGTATTTTTTAATATCCCCTGAACGAAGGCCATATAGAATAGTTTCACTTAGTGAAGATCATGTGCATGGGATGACCCCCTAGAAGATGAATCAAAAGAAAAGGGATGGATATTAAATTAGAGATCATTTGTGATCGATTGAATGCATGAATGCTTTTCAATATGCATGTATGCACAAAATTATATGTGACATACCCACTTCATAATAGTGACACAATATTTCTAATCAAAGATACGCCTTATGATATTTTTGACAAATACAAAGAGTCTTTATGTTGCTAGTAAGTAACAAAGATGGAAAATGAAATTGAAAATAAGTATTCAAGTTTTTTATGTTTTTTTGACGAATACAAGGAGTCTGGATGTTTTTAGTAAGTAACAAAGATGGAAAATGAAATTAAAAATAAGTATTCAAGTTTTTTAGTATTAAAATTTGCAATAGATATTTATAGTTTACCTAAGATATAATAATATTTCGCTTTGTTACTCCTTACATTTTATGTAGACATGAGAATAACAATGAAATATATGTAGTTTGGCCAACATGTTAAATTTGAGAACCATAGATCTTCAGGACAATATGAGAGCTATTGGAAAGAAATTATGCAGTGGAATAATTAAGATCAAAATGCACTATGTAAAGAATTCATGACAGAAATTTCAGATAAATCGGACAAGAATTTCTCAGATAATCACAACATTAATCTTCATTCATTAGTCAGTAATACAATGGTAGTACAATAAATAGAATTCGGATACTGTGGATAGGATTTGAATCTACCAACTCTAACTGACTGTTTATCTAACTCGATGTGGAAAAATCACATCTAGAGCTCACTAGTTTAACTATGGATGTCTAAATTAGTCTACAATCAGTTAACTGATGAGGTAGGTGGACAAAATGTGCCACACTCTGTGCATGCATGCAAAACTGGTGCTAGGCTAACTAATAGTGATCTAACTGATTGTAACTGGAGGATAACTCAGCATAAATACTTACCTACCACAACCAACTGAAGGAGGTTACTGGTGGCACTCAAAGTGGGCTCCTATAAGGTAGGGAATGGTCCCATGGGCACATAAACTCATGCATGCACATGCAGTAAGTGGCAGATAAGCCAGGTAGGTGTGTCCCCCAACTCTAGCACAGTGATAATAACTTCCAAAGTTAGGCAAAATGGCCAAATAGAATATATTGGACAAAGGAGGATTAATTAATTAATCATAACGCAACACTCACATCTAACAAATACAACATTCCAAAATCTATAATGGTATCCTTAAATTTAGAATAGGTACAAACAATGCTAATCACGTTTTGTGTATGTTACTACATACTTAATAATGAGTTGTTGTATGTCTATAAGTAATTTAGAAAACAAAAGAAACATACAAATGGATAAATGAGTGTTGAAAAACAAAAGAAATGTGAAGACGGAAGGGGAAATCA
>LPNX010777770.1:471511-485731 GCA_001517045.1 Pseudotsuga menziesii | reverse complement strand
CCTTTCATGGATAGTATCCAAAGTGCCTTTACGATTAATATATATATGGCACTCACTTTGTAATCTATCATCATATATATTCTATCATCAATTTATATATCATTATGGCTTATTTAATATTCCAAGTCTTTTGGTAATATTATTTGTATAAGTGAATAAATATTCACTTCAGGTGGCTACTGACATTGCACTCATATAATCCATTATTTATGTTAAAATGAAAGATTTTTTATACTACTATTCATTTCAATTTCAATTATTGCATATGTTTGCATTAATTTATTATATCATCGATGCAAGTATCTATTGTAATATTTAATCATCCAAAACCGTCACCATTTCACCCTTTCTACAATGGGTTGAAGTTTCAGAAATCTAGATTCTTATGCGTCCTAACAGTTAAAATTTGTCAATTTCACATTCATCAATCAAATCGCCAACACTGTCATTTACCAATGATCTCCTCAAGTCTAAGTCTAAAAGTTAAAATGCCATATCTTTGAGTCCCAATTGGAAACAATAAAATTGGTACCATGATTGAGGTGGTTAAAGCTTTGTATTATTGTGATCATATTCATCATGAATTGGTTTTTAATGTATCCATTCGTCGGGTAATTTTTCTTGGAATTTGATAGGAGTTTGAGCTCGTAGTGAGTCATGTGGCATACCATATATTATATATATTACAAAGTTTTGTGTCACATTTAACATTGTGTGAAGTAATTAATGATTTATTTCACTTTGTTTGTTACTATATATTAGATAATCCTTGAACTGTTCTATTGATTATGTTTAAAAACATGTATGTTTACACTTAGGTAAAATATTTTAAATACACTTACTGAAACACATATCAAAGGCAATGACAAAATAGTGTCTATGTTGTTAAAACCATTAAAGAATGAAAACAATTCATGACAATAAAGGCATTCTATGAATGCATAAAATAATTTGCTTAATCATATCTCCCTTCAATCATCAAAAATTGATCCTCCGTGCTTTTCAAATATAGGTCATTGACCAATGGTGTTACACCATGGATCAAGTGCCATAAATGTCAAACCGATGTCGAACCATTAATTACCCATGTGTAACACATGATTATGGCTGTCAAATTAATAAAATAAAAAATCACACTAAAAGCACACAAAACATAAGAGCACATTACATCTAGTTGAATTGAAGTAGCTAAGATTCTCACTAATGTGGAACAATCCACTCATTACTAGTTTTCATTAAGATGAACATAATTTCTTATCTAGCTTTACATAAAAAATAAAAAAATAAACTTACCACAAATAATGGAGAGAAAAAAGTAAAAAAAACTTGTAAGAAATGTACTACTAGGTCTACCTTGACACAATATCTCAATTATCGACAATAATAGAAAAATGAATAACGACCTACCACAATGTTTTTAAGTCACTCATGTTCACACAAAACAAATAATATGAATATATCAAGAATATCTACAACTAAATAATATGAATCCCTATCATTCCTCTTAACAGTCAAAGTATTGACCTCTAATGCTTTCAAGAGAGAAAATGTAGATGTTTAGTTGAATGAGATCGTTGAAAATGTTAATCTTTCTTAGAAAGGAGGTTGCTAGTAGATCCTTAAGAATATTGAGGAGACGGTCAAGAAATTGAATTTACGGAAATTGGGACACCTGGGCCAACAACGTTGTCAAGAAGACTATTGGATCAATAGCAAATAAGGAAGAAAGGTGCGCAGCTACTACCATTTGACATAAATTCCATTAGCACTTTTTATTGATTCCATCATTGGACAGAAAATGCATGCTTGGCAAGGCTCGATCCATCCACGTCGATTATTAGAGGACTTCTTACCTTATAGGATAAAGGCCACATGGAATTTGTCCATCCAAAGGTGACGCCCACATCAAATATTGATATTAATGTATATAAACAAGTACAACAGAGGCAACACAAATCGCATGAACTCTTGAGACACATGATCACTGCAATTCGATGAAGGGGTCAAAATCGAATGAGAGGCTCGTGAAAAAAACTTTGGCATAGTGTCAAAAGGTTAAAATGGTGACAATTTTCATCAAATGAAACATGGACGTGATCATCAGCATGACAAGATGAAACCAATGGCGTAACAATCATGACATGATGAATATTCTTATAGTGATAAACGACTAACTCCATGGAACAACTCAACATGACACATGATGGCACAAAAGATTGACTTGATGAGTTCTAAAGCGGACATACAAAAGTAAAAATAGTGAAATAAGGTATGGACATAATGGGTACATATATATGTTGATGGGTATTATAATGACGCTAGTTAAAAAATCACGATCAAATATTTGATGACAGCGAATTGGTAGGATGTCGTAGAGGGAATAACAAACAAATTTGGCATCATTGGAGAGGCAAAACCATATATGATGATAATAACAAAAAATACATTGTCATATATTTGAAAACAATGCACAATCAATCCAAATGATGAAACATTAATGAGGGAATAATCCAGTGAAACCATGAGGGGGTCAATAATTTACTAAATTTTAACACTGCAGATGGATTCAGAGACCCCCTTCTAGGTATCTCTTAATCTATTTGCAATGTTAAAATTTAGTAAATTGTACAAATTCATTGTCAAAATTGCAATTTTGCATTGTCATAGTGACACAACAAACAATGACCAAAAAAATAACCAATTCATATTCTTAATGTTATTGTTACTTAATCATTTTTAGTTTAGTTACTTGTAATTTGGTCATATGTTTTATCCCGTGACCCTATTGGTCATTCCTCTAGTCATTTTTAGTTGGCTTGCTCAATTTTGGTCACTTATACCTTGAAAAAACTATGGAGAGCAAATTTTTTGGTCGCCTAGTCATTTCTCTCACTTTCTACTAGTGACCTCTTCTCAACATTGACTTGGTATGGCTAATCGATGTAGAAGACCTAGTGTCTTGATTGTCTCTCCTTTGTTATGTTGGAAAACCAAATATTCTCCCACAAACTTGTAGACATTAGTTTGAAGACCTTCTCAGGAAAAAAAAATTCTTGATCCTGTGGTATGTTTTCAAGAATGTAAATTTTCTCCTCTAAAAGAAGTGTGCAATTCTAAAAGGACCTTCTAATATTTGAGTTAATATTTTTACATAAATATAGGCGATCATAGTAACATAGTGAATCATTCTACCACACAAATTTATCTAGTAAAGTAGGGTCCTCTTGAGGTTGTTGAATTATATTGCATGCATTTTTTTATCTTGTTTCCATGATATCCTTGCTTCTTCCTACCAATAAGATTACATAATGGAAATTGCACAAAGTAAGCCCTATGTGTCATCTTTTTTTCTTGAAAGTGCATCTGCCACCATATTTTGTTTTCCTATATCAAAGATAATTTAAAGGTCATAACCTATCATCTTTGAAACCCATTTTTGTTTTTATTATGAAGATAACCATTGTTCCAAGAAGTATTTAAAAATTCCATTATCTATTATTACCTTGAAATGTCCTCCTTTTGGTAAGGGTGTCGTATTGTGCGCAATATGGCCAACATTTCATTTTCATAAATTGGTTTGAGTAAGTTTTTTTTTTCCTTTATGTTGGAAACGTTGAAAGGAAAGGGGCCTTCCTTCTTACATTAAAAATTCACCAATTCCATTTCCTAGGTATCACATTCCACAATAAATATTTTTGTGAAGTTAGGCATGCCTAATACAAGAGTAGTACACATAGCTACTTTAAGTTTTTCAAAAAATTTGGTTGCTTCTCGAATCCAAGAGAATTCCTTTTTAAGAAAGGTCTTTTTTATGTATTTAAATTTCTTAGCATTGTATTTTTTATGTTTTCTACTCTTTGGGTAAGCTTGGAAACTCAAAAGTCTACATCGCCATGCTCATCTTGTGTCATGGATGAGCCTTCAAGAGATTTATTTAGTGTGGTAATTTTCACTCCACCTCTTTCCATTTGATCCTAGTGATATTTATTATAGTTATTCTCTATTTACTCTTTATCACACATTTTGAATCACCTAAAAACAGATATTCCATTCAAAAGTTATCCAAGTTTCAATTTCACATACCTTTAAAAACCCTAGTCTGTTGGTTTTTTTGTTTGCTGACCTTGCTACCAAATTATATTTTAAACTTTGACCCCTATGAATCTATTTTCTTTCTTTTAGTATCCTCTTTGTTTGCAATGTCACAAGTTTGACCCAATGTTGATGTGCCAAGAGAGAATTATGGTAGCTTTACAAAAACTTGTTATGTGTGTTCCTTTCAAGAGAGTGAACTTGTACAAACTGGTATGTGTCTAGTTTTCCTTATTTGCTTCTAAAAATTTTACCATAAACATTATGCTCTATCTTCCTGCCTGATTCAGTAGGTGGCACTCCAAGTAGATCTATCAAACTTCACATATAACAATTTTACCCAAAACACATGTTTTTGACTAGTTTTTGGACTTGTCAAAAACCCTAACTTCACAAACTATAACTCTAAACTTATAATGAACCAAGGCCTAAAATTTCAAGTCAGGAATTTCAACCCATCAAATAAATCACATTGTTTTATTTAGTTTTACGACTTAGAATTTGTCTCTAAAATTTCTTAGAATCTAGCTTAGAAAGATGCAAAAGTTTCTCTTTACCTTTCCAGTCCTTTCGCTCTCACTCACTCCGGATAAGGTCTAGACCTTTAACTAGTTTTGAAGCAGGTGGAAGCGAGTTTTTTTCGGTTAATGTGGTTTATTTTGGACATGATAATGATACTATACTTGAGGTGAAAGACTATTTCATCTTGTCATCTGTTGATTTAAATTCAAATGCTTTCAAGGTTGAGGATCTAAAGGAAATGGCACAGAGCTCCAATGGTATTCAATCTATGGAAGGGATATCAAAGTTTGAGAAAAAATTGAAGATGCTTGAACATAAAACTTTTGATAATCAACTACAACATATGTTAATGTCATAAACAATTCAATCACATAAATCATTCAATCCATAAGACACAAGATGTACCCCAGGAAAACCCTCAAAACTCGGAGGATGAAAAGTGCAGCAATCCTTTGAGTATGATAGATAATTACAGATTATGGTTTTTTTTAATACATGAGAAGATTTCCTTATAAGAGATGTGAAATTAGTAGTAGAGAATAGAGATCACTAGGAACAACGTATCATCCCTTGCAAGTGCATATCGCTTTAATAACAAGCTTACAATCATATAAAAGAGAGAGTAGTGAGTGGCTGCATGCTTTTGGTGCACTACGAACACTCTAGACACCAAAATTACTTTTCCTCGTCAAACATTAGCGCCTTCATTGAATTGGTGCCAAATTGTCTTTAACTTAATGTGAACTGACTGAACTAAATGTGAACTGATTGAACTGAACTCAATCATCAAGTAGTTGATGGACCATTAGTTAGGAGTTTAACTGAATGTCTTTAGTGCTTCACAATCTATTCCATCCACGAACAAACACTTTGCATAAATCAAGGAGTAAATTTTCCTTATTTAACTAAAACTTGTTTTTCCATAATTGAAGTCCGAGACTTAACTGATGTCTTTGCAATTCGATTTCACTCGATATCTAACATGGGAAATTTGAATCCTTACTCTTTCTCTATGATTATCTCATTTATCATTAATTAAATACTGCATGGTCCAAAAGTATATTAATTAATTTAACCATTCTCATTACATACTCAGAAGGATTATTTGACATACTTATGATCGCACATATTACCCCGGACCATATAGTCACATGCTAAAGTTTATCACTCTAGGGGTAGGTAAGCCCTAAATAAGACTTATAACATTTAGTGACCATGACTAGTAATACATCACATAGTATAACCACTTTTCACAGTAAAGTACACCCCCTCACAACATGAGGATATTTGTAGGACTTAATATTACTCACAAGTCTACTGTCTTGAAATTACTCACTAGATGAACTTGATATTACACACAAGTTTACTGACTTGATATTTCTCACAAGTCTACTGTCTTGATATTGCTCACAAGACTCGGCTTGATATTACTCACAAGCTTTACAACATCGCCACCTCAATCATATGAGGATATTTGTAGGACTTGATATTACTCATAAGTCTATTGTCTTGATATTACTCACAAGAATGGAGAATGAATCCTGATGTTGTAATCTCAACACTCCCTCTCAGCAAGAGAGACATTATCTACCACACCAAGCTTATCTCGAAAGTATCTAAACTTCGTCACTGATAGAGTTTTTTTCAACACATCTGCAATATGCTCATTAGTGGCTATGTACTGAATTTTTACAATACCTTTTAGGACGATGTCTTGAATGACGTGATACTTCATTTCTATGTGTTTCAACTTGTCATGAGACACGAGGTTTTCAGAAATCTTTATACAACTCTTGTTGTCACACCTGATCACTGTAGGCACTTTTCACCAAACAATCCTAAAGTAGATTTCTCAGCCACACTGCTTCTTTGCAAGTAGTACTAGCAGCAATGTACTCAGCCTTTGCGATGCTCTAGGAAACTGAACCCTACTTTCTGCTAGAATAAGAAATCATAGCAGAACTCAAATTGAAACTATAACTAGAAGCTATCTTGCGATCAACAATGTTGCCACCCCAATCAGAATCAATAAATCCAAGCAATATTACTTCTCCATTAGAGGCATACCTGATTCCATAAGAAACTATACCACAGAGGTACCTCAAAATGTGATTACCTACATCACAGTGTCTGTGTCTAGGATCAATCATGAACTGGCCCAAAATGCTAACTGCATAGCAAATATATGGCCTTGAATGTATCAGATACATCAACAAGCCAATCAACTACCTGTATAATTTGGGGTCCACTAGATCTGATCCAATCTTAGTCTCATGGAGTTTCCTCAAATTGGATTCCATAGGAGTATTCATGGATTTTTAATCCACCATGCCCAATCTGCTAAAGATGTTCACAGTGTACTTCCCTTGAGATAGAAACATTTCATCATTCCTCTGCCAAATCTCAAGGCCTAGAAAGTAGTGCATAAGACCTAAGTATTTTAGCTAAAACTCTGAGGTAAGATCCCTCTTACACTTGGCAATCAAGCTTTCCTCTCCATTGAAGAAAATATCATTAACATATAGAACCAATATCAAGAGTTGGTTCTCCACTACTTTGAAGTACAAGTTTGAATCTGCATCACTTTTCAAGAAACCCAGTTTCTGAAGATAATTGTCTATTCTGGCATACCAATATCCTGGAGCTTGTTTTCACCAATACAGGGATTTCTTCAACTTGCACACATGGGATTCCTCCCCATGTATCACAAAACCATCAAGATTCCCAATGTAAACCTCTTCCTCGACTTCACCCTTGAGGAAGGCAATCTTCACATCCATCTGGTGAAGCTTCCAGCCCAATACTGATGGAAGTGAAATAATATATCTAATAATGATATACCTGGCCACTGGAACAAAAGTATCCTCATAATAAATTCCCTCTTTCTGAGAAAATCCATGGGAAACAAACCTAACTTTGTACTTGTCCACACTACCATCTGCGTCATGCTTTATCTTGTAAATCCATTTGGAAGTTAAAACCGACTTCCTCTCATATCTGGGAGCAATATCCAAAACATCATTCTTCATAATAGAATAATATTCCTCTGTCATAGCATATTTCCACACTTGTTGCTCTGCAACCTCTTCATATGATGAACCCTCTAAGTCACTGATGATTCTCATCAATGCAACATATCCTGAATACCTATCAGGCTACTTGTGATCTCTGGAACAGCCTACTGGTGCTCCATGATTTTCAACATCTCTCAATACATCTTGGTGTCGTGCATACCTCCTCTTTGTATGAGGTTCGTCAACCATATAAACCGGTTCATCAATTAGAGGTATCTATGCATGTTTTGTTGGATTCTCCCTCTAGACATCAGAAGGGGAAGAATCATCATCATTATCTTCTGATATAGGATCCTTAACCTCCTCTATCTCCATATCACATTCAAACTATTGTCACCGCTTGAATGTTTCCTCCTCTTGGAAAGTCACATCCCAACTGACCTCAACGTGTCTCTCACTAGGTACATAAATTATGAATGCCTTGGAGGTCTCACTGTATCCCACAAAAGTTCCCTTCTTTCCAGAAGGTTCCATCTTGGTTCTCTTTTCTTTTGGTATGTGAATTTACACATGACATCCAAATATCCAAAGATGTGAAATGTCTGGTTTCTCACCAGTGAACACCTCTTCAGGTGTTTTCTCATCAATAAATTCATGCAGAACTCTATTTTGTATGTACACTGTTGTACTAGTGGCTTCTTCCCACAAATAACCAGATAGATCCTAATCATGTAACATGGGTATTTCGAACTCTTAAATAGTTCTATTCTTTCTCTCTGCAACCCCATTTTGTTATGGGTTGTAAGGAACTATTAATTGTCTACATATCCCTACATCACTACAAAACTCATTAAAATCATTCGATTTAAATTCTCCGTCATTATTAGACCTTAGGGAACGTATATGACTACTTGTCTTATTCTCTACTAAGTCTTTATCTTCTTGAAATTTACTAAAGGTTTCACTCTTGGATTTCACGAAATAAATACAGGCCTTAGGAGAGAAATCATCAATGAACAATACATACTAAATATGTCCACTGAGGGAAGGGGATGAGATGGGTCCACATACATATGAGTACACTAAATATAATATTCCTTTATATCTATAATGGATTCTAGGAAACATCTTTTAACATTCTTTCCTAAAGCACAACCCCGAAAAACAACATCATGTACAAAATCAAAACTAGGCATTCCTTTCACCATTCACTGCAAACCAGGAAGTGCTCTGAAGTGGAAGTGTCCAATCCTCCTATACCAAAGATCACATGGGATGGTATTATGATGTAGCATGTCTGAATTATTCTTTCCTGGGACCTTGCAAAACCCTCCTTATCGAAATCAAATAACAATAGCAGTATCAATGTTCTGGTTCTTTGGCCATAGATATGCTTGATTCTCCATGAAGATAACTATGAATCCCTTATCTTCAAGAAATGAAACAAAGAGAAGGTTCTTCTTTAGGCCAGGTACATAAAAAATGTCCTCCACATGTAATGTATATCTCAAACTTAGCTAGAAGGATATGGATCGAATATGTGGAATTGTCCCCCAATTCTACCATCCATGCAAGCTGCTTCTGTTTTAGGTCAGAGATTGCTCCCTTGAATCTTGGCATGTGTTTGGAAGCACCAATGTCAGTCAGCCATGTATCTTCTGTCGTGATGAGAGATCCGGACAAATAAGAGACAAGGTAATACTCCCTTCTTGTCTGTTTCTCCTCAAGTGCATTCTTTTGTGGAGTTTCTTCTACTGCAATGGAGGCATGAAAATTTTCTCCATCCTTCTTCTTTTTATTGCACTCTCTTGCAAATTGACCTCTCTTTCCACAATAGAAGCATTTAAACTTTTATTTTTCAAAGTTATTTGTAAATGATTTCTTCTTTGTATCAAAGAATTTCTTGGGAGTGAATGGATTCCTCCCTTTTTTGGTTCTTGTAGTGAGGGAAATATTATCCTCCTTAGTGCACACAACTTTCTTGTAGATGCACCCCTCTTCTTGGATGCAATCATGGCAAAGAATTTTGAAGTTGGGATACTATTCTCTGCCATTCACTGCAGCCAATAAGGTCACCCATGAGGAGGGGATTCCAACGATGGTAGTTTGAAGAAGGTCATGCTCATCCATCTTCACACCAATGATTGCTAGTTGATCCTTCACCTGTGAAATCTTTATGAAGAAGTAATCTACGGTCTCATCTCTCTCCATCTTTGTGTTGTGCAACTTATTCTTTAAGGCCCTCTTTTGAGTAGGAGCCTTCTTCCCATACAAATTTGTGAGTGTTTCAAACCGTCCTTTTTCATATTCAATGGTGTGATCGCCATCATTAGGTTGTCTTTCACAAAGTCATATATGATCCTCTTTGGATTTGCTTGATTCTTATTGTAATTAATTCTCCCTGCATTTGTAGTGGGCCCTTCAATCACAGCGGTCACAAAGGAATTGAGATCATGCTCTTCAAGTATATTCAACACCATCTCCTTCCATGTGTTGAAGTTTGATGTGCCTTCAATTCGATCTTCCAATCGAACAGAGATTGTTGCCATTTCTTCAATATTTTTTCCCAATACTTCAAGATCTGTGTAGGTTTAGAATTTTTGCACAAAACTAAGCTCTTACACACCCTTGCTCTGATACCATGTCAATTTTTGAGCAAACATTGAAGATCCTTAAACTTTAAAACTTTTGATAATCAACTACAACATATGTTAATCTCATAAACAATTCAATCACATATATCATTCAATCCATAAGACACAAGATGTACCATGGGAAAACCCTCTAAACTTGGAGGATGAAAAACCCAGTAGTACTTTGAGTATGATAAACAATTGCAGAGAATGGTTTTTTTTCAATACATGAGCATATTTCCTGATAAGAGATGTCATAGCAGCAGTAGATAAGAGAGATCGCTAGGAACAGTGTATCATCATTTCCAAGTGCATAACACTTTAATAACAAGCTTACAATCCTACAAAAGAGAGGGTAGAGAATGGTTGCATGCTTTTGGTGCATTGTGAACGTTGTGGGCACAAAAATTACTTTTCCACAACAAACATTAGATCCTTCCTTGACTTGGTTCCAAATTGTCACCTCGGATTATCTTCCATGCAAAAGATATGTGCCTTCCTTATTTCACTGAGTGTTAACTTTCTTTAACTGAATGTGAACTGATTGAATTGAATGTGAACTGATTGAACTACACTCAATAATCAACTAACAGCTTGATCATTAGTTAGGAATTTAATTGAATGTCTTTAGTGCTTCACAATCAGTGACATCCATGAACAAACACTTTGCATAAATCAAGGAGTAGATTCCTTATTTAACTAAAACTTATTTTTCCTCAACTGAAACTTAACTGATGTCTTTGCAATTTGAGCTCATTGAAGGTATGACATGGGCAATTCAAATCCTTACTCTTTCTCTATGCTTATCTCATTTATCATTAATTAAACATTGCATTGTCCAAATGTATATTAATTAATTTAACCATCTTATCATACCAAACTCAAAAGGATTGTTCGACATACTTATGAATACACATATTACCCCGGGCCATATAATCACATGCTAAAGTATATCACTCTAGGGGTAGATAATCCACAAAGGAAAGTTATAACATTTAGTGACCGTGACTAGTAATACGTCACATCTAGTATAACCACTTTACAGAGTAAATTACACCACCTCACAACATGAGGATATTTGTAGAACTTGATATTACTCACAAGTCTACTGCCTTGATATTACTGACAAGACTAACTTGATAGTACACACAAGGTTGGAGCCTTAATGGATCTCCAATGGTGGATTATGTGAGGTCACGGTGATGGTTGTTGGCATCTCCTTCACACTCCTTAGTTAAAGTTTTATAAGGTCCCCTAAAACATCATTTTTTACCTTGTGGTTAATGGACAATAATAAATTGAATTTCTAGGCCCTACACAACTCAAAGTTTTTAATTTTCTTTAACTCAATAATTGGACTCTTGTTTTTTCCGAACTCTTGTTTTTTCCATTTGAATTGCTATGGAGTTGTTGGTTCATAAGACATGGAAGAATGTCACTTTGTCCTTTTTGTGCATGATTGTCTTAAATTTCACGATCATTTTAGCAATTGAGGTTGAGGCGATTCTTCTTTTGTTTTGGACGCATTAATATTTATAAGCGAGTCCTATTTCACCATGGTCATTCCTTTAGTTAGAATCAAATAGATTTTAAACTCATTATACATTGTTAATGCCTTAACTTTGTTATTTATGTTGTGTTTGATTCCCATGATATTTAAAAATATGAATATAAAGTATTAGTAACATATTGTAAGATTCTCAAAATCTTTATATATTTTATATAAAATAAAAGACCATGATGTATATAAAATATAGGTTGTTTCACTTGATTAAAAACATGTGGTTGATAAAGTCAAATAGATTTAGCTATTTGACAAGTGGGGAGGGTAACAATCATTTCTCCCAACCACCCAAGCTACACAATTAGTGACACAACTTGTCATCATTGATAACTACAATTTTATAAATTATTAAAATTTATTTAAATAAAAAGAGCTATATTTTTGGCATTATATTTACTGGTTTGTTTAGATTTAGAGATTTTAGTGAAATCCACTGTTTTGAAGAATTGTTATAGAGTATGTTTTATTTTTTAATAATTTTAAATAACACCAATAATGTAGGTGTAGTGTTTGTATTTAGTGATTTATCACATAATTTTGGCAATTTTTTAATAATTTAAAATAACATCAATAATGTATGTGTAGCATTTGTATTTAATGATTTATTTCGGCAATTATATAGATTCAAATTCAAATAGTATTGATCAATTCTCTAAAATTCCTATTGAAATTGAAATAAATATCTCTTTTCTTTATCTTATGGTTCAATTTCAGTGATAGATTCAAAATTTAATGAAAGCAAGTATTAAATAAAGGTATTAACAGGAAAAAGAGAGAGGCATACAAAGATATATTTTATCTTTATAAATCAAATCTTTTTTATTATGTATTTTTTTATAAAATTAAAAAACTTTACATTATTTGGTGTGATGGTTGAAGGACAAAATTAAAAAAGAAAAGCATAAGCTATATTTTATGTCTATAAATCAAATCAATTTATTATTATGTATTTTTTTAATAAATAAAAAAATTATTTATTTTTTAGAAATTTTTACATCATTTGATGTCATGGTTAAAGGGTAAAATTTTAAACAAAACTTTTCATGAAAGTAATATTAAAACCCAAAACGTCAAAAAAAAATTCTACAGGTAAAATGACAACCAACTTCCAACAGTGCCCGGTTGGAACTCTGCCCTAAAATTTTGGCCAAATGTATGCCTACAAAAATCTACCCAGAAAATGTACAAAAAGTTGAGTTTTTTTTTTAACTCTGGACAAATAAAAATAAAAATCATATTTTATCAATATTAAATAAAATGAATGTGAATGCGTTTGATAGTACCAACACGATCACACTTGTCACTTTCCATAGCAAATTGACAAATATAGAAACTGAGACAAAAACAAAAATCCCTGAAATTGTGTCAGCCATAATGCACCTATTGTGTCTGTCTGAAATTGTGTCTGCCATAAATAAAACTGATTCTTGCATAGATACTGCACCGCAATGTCAATAATGAATAACCCAACATATTCTTTCAGCAGAAAATAGGGTTGAAGTTCATAAGAAAATTGGGTCATTAACGACAGTCTGGAAAGTTGGGTTGAAGTTCATAAGAAAATAGGGTCATAAATTCATTTCAACTTTAAAAAATCAGTTTGTTTATTGTTACTAGATTTAAAAGGAGTCCAAATATGGTAAACTTTGGAAAAAGGTAAAACAGTGTGTACATATACGACAATACAGAGATTATGGCTGTGTATTCATTGGTTTGATTGTCGAGATTATTTTATTAAATTACAAGTATAGAGATTGTCTTTTATACGAATAAATTATTTGTACCCTTTCAATGAAAACAGTAACTTTCAGTTAACAAATGATTATGCCCTAATTTACATTTCACGACAAATTTATAGCACAAGATCGAATAAGTGATGACGAGAATGTTGGTGCTTAGTTATAATATAATTTTATATACTGTCAGTGATTATATTCCTATTAGGTCAACTATACCTTTTAGTATATATCCCAACATATATGCAGCACGATTATAATTACGAATAGTGTGTCTATCCCATATGATAATTACGAATATCATATATTGTGTTACGAATTACAAACAAGTATTTTAATTTGGAAAATTTTGGAAAAGTAAACTCTATGATTAAAAGATATAGTTGCCAAATTGCAAACAGTATTTTAATTTGTAAAAAGTTGGAAAAGAAATTCTACGAGTTTATTGTCTCAATAATAATAAGAAAAGGAGTTGATTTTCCTGCATTTGTAATGCTTAGGCCAAATGGATTTATCGAGACAATATCTCAATTATGGACAATAATAGAAAAATGGAGACAATATCTCAATTATCGATAATAATAGAAAAATGAATAACAAACTACCACATTGTTTTTAAGTGACTCATGTTCACACAAAACAAATAATATGAATCTATC
>LPNX010777770.1:441216-470813 GCA_001517045.1 Pseudotsuga menziesii | reverse complement strand
AAAAAATGTGTCTTTCTGTTTGAATCAAATCAATGGATACCTAAGAAGAGGTTTGCAC
Organism: Pseudotsuga menziesii; assembly: GCA_001517045.1. NCBI lineage: Eukaryota > Viridiplantae > Streptophyta > Pinopsida > Pinales > Pinaceae > Pseudotsuga > Pseudotsuga menziesii. The sequence continues at coordinate 470,755 of LPNX010777770.1, read as the reverse complement.
CTGGAGAGATTTGATCCATCTCGGCGCTTGATAGAGCCTAGGATTTGGATCTAAGCTGGTGAATATCTACAACTAAATAATATGAATCCTTATCGTTCCTTCTGGTAGTCAAAGTATTGACCTCTAATGCTTTCAAGAGAGAAAATGTAGATGTTTAGAAAGTTGAATGAGCTCGTTGAAAATGTTAATCTTTCTTAGAAACAAGGTAGCTAGTAGATCCCTAACAAGATTGATGAGACAGTCTAGAAATTAAATTTACGGGAACAAAACTTTTACCTAAAAGATCCAAATGAAGCAAAGACCTACAATAAGTATGGAATGAATAAACTCTACTATGATGATGTTAATGAGCAATATTGAATGCACATCTAAATTAGACCAGAGGAATTCTCAAATCCAACAGAAGCACTCCTATCAGACAAGTTGATAAACAACTACAATGCCATACAAAGAGGTGTGGTTCAAATGATGACGTTGATGAAGTATAACAAATGTATTCAGACAAGTTGATAAACAACTACAATGTCATACAAAGAGGTGTGGTTCAAATGATGACGTTGATGAAGTATAACAAATGTATTTTACATTTTCATAGTACACCAAAAAATATTAAAAAAGAAATCTAAACTCCTATAGTTTGAGATATAGAAAACTTGTGAAAATGCATAAAAAAATGGACAAAATCACCACAAAAAATAACTAAAAAACCCAACATTATAAACAATATATCAATGCTTGTGAAAATGCATAAAATAATGGACAAAATCACCACAAAAAATAATTAAAAAACCCAAAATTATAAACAAATTAGTGTTTGAACACAATTTATAAACAAGAAAAATAATCACATGTGTCAAGGAATTTTCATAGTTGAGAGAAAAACTAAATATAAACATGTAACTATCCATGGCAAAGCCCTATAATTGCATAGTTTAACAATGTCAAAATTTATATTGTGATTTCTACACATACAACACTGCAACAACTTTCCACCAAATAATACCCATAATTAAACAATGTTGAAAATTATGTTGTTCAAGGGATTATTCCTAAAGAAGATATTGTAGGGTATGATTTCTTGAGATTTTATTTTCATAGATGTATAAGAGCAGCATGCCAATTCCAAAGAAACATATTTGTAACAAAACAAATACAATGTGTGCATTTGTAAGTAAATGATCCCTTTTGCATAGAATTTGCGGCTTGAAGCTCCCAACATCATTTCATTAAAAATCTATGGTTTAAAAAATTTGTTCCTATCATATAGCATGGCACTAATACTAAGTCGCTAGATAGCGTTGGTGGATATCAATTAATAGAACAACTAAATCTAAGATGACATGGTCGCAGCTTTACATACCACTAGCAACAGCACTAAAACACAACAAAATAAATTTAAAACCTTAAAAATATAAATTTAAAAATATTTTAAATAAAAACTTAAATACTTGAAATAAAAATACAATATTTAAAAACTTAAATATAAATTTAAACTAATAACATAAAAAATTTAGTGTTTAACATGAAGATTTTAAATATTTATATTTTTAAAAAGTATTGAAAAAAACTTTAATATGAAAAGATAATTCATGATACCTTTAACACAAATATATCGGGATAAGATTTAAATATTATAAAATTAATTGTTAGAAATTTTTAAAATGAGATGAAATGAAAAAAAATTGAGACAAGCACAACAACGGACAAAAAGACAGAAGCATAAGCATTAGGTTATTCCAAGAAGAATAATTATAAAGTGAAGGAAAGTGTGACATGCCCCAAATTGCAAAAACATTTTTTGTTTAAGAAGACATTAAACTTTAAATTTATTGTAAAGTTTGTAAATATTGATCAAGTGGGGTCAAGGATGATTGTATTTAATTATGTTGAATATTTTATTAAAATTAATAAATAAAAGATGAGACAACAACTTAAGGGGGCTATTAAATGAGTGTCTATTAGCCACATGGTGGAATAGACTGGGTTGAGAGCAGATTGACACTTGGCAGCATCCTCAAACTACTTCTAGTTGTTGCAGGAGGTAACTTCCATATTTTGATGGTCATGTTCCCCAAGAAAGTGGAACAAGAGCAGGTGGCTCATTAAGTGAAAAAAAACTGATCCAAAAGACCTAGGCAAGCTTATAAACTACCCATCGAATTCAGCTGAGGTTGTTCAATGTTTACTTGTGAAATTTTTGAGTGAAATTTGTGCACAAGATATTCGATGCAGGGGAAAAGCAGAAGATTAGAGGGTGAAAATGTTGATTTACTGAACTAGTGCAGCTGTTTTGGCTGACCTCTTACTGCTATAGGCAGAAGTATTACTGTTGATTACTCTGTCGAGTTGTAGGGGTTTCATAACCCATTCTCTCACCAGTGTTTTCAACCAGTAGACAAGCTCGGGGGTCCTAAGCCTAGCTGCTAAGCTATCTTTAGGAATTTGGTTGGGTGGAACGGGCTCCTTAGGTTGTTGTCTCCTCTGTTATATTACCAGGTTCTAAATGTTATTTAATTTTTTCTATGCATGCATAGTCACTGGAATGTATGAATTTAGGAGTTGATGTATTTATATGATTGATTTTTTTTTTAAATTAAATAGTTAAATCTCTTATTGTTCAAAGGTAAATAAATTCTAGTTAAATATGTATTCGAATGAACGGATTAGGGTTTAAAATATTGTTAAAGAATAAAAGAAAATTCCTTGTTGTATTTTTCCACACCCCCGAAGAGATAGTACTCTAGTACATTAGGCGAATTTAAGAGTGATGAATAGATCAAGTTAAGATGTGTATAAATCTGAACATTGACTTTCTACTCATAATCTTGTTAGAAATGTTTAAAGGCAAATTTCCTCAATTCCAGAAGTTTGTTGTTAGTTAAAAACACTTGTTTAATTATAATCGTAAATACTTTAAGGAAATTATAGTAATAATTTAGGTTTTACAAATAACATATATATTAATGGAAGTACTGTACAACATCAAATTTTATTTAATAAATAGTTAAAAAAAACAACAAACAATGCAGAGAATAAATTAAAAGGAAAATACTATATTTTTCTTTGGGTCAAAACCCTAAACACGGAAACCTGTATAACCAAGTTCTTATTTTCCTTTTTCCTTATTCTCAATTTATTTCCCCAAACCCTTACTGTTCCAAATCTTTCAATATATAAATTTTATATCTAATTTATAATTTCCCTAAATTAAATTGAATTTATACATAAACAGGGTATAATTTGTTTATTACATATAAAATAACATAGTAAAATAAATAAATTAAATTATTCTAAATCTTTTTACACGGTTTTACCCATGTCACAAAGCCAAACCCTATAACCAAGGAGGGTTGTTTCCTTTTTGTTTTTTTTTTACAGAAACTGAAAAGGGGGTTTATATATAAAAGAGGTTGTGCACAGCCATTCATTACAAAAAATATAATATCGGATGCTTATGTACAACGAAATCGTTGCACCATAGATCTAACCAAGGGGCTGTCCAAAAAACCTTACATATAGTTTGCTCAAAACATCTGAAACTGCAGGAGGGGTATACCCTTACGAACTGCTGACATAAAAACAAACAGAAAAACATGTAAACATCATAAGGGGGTAGATTACTGATTGCCTCTATTGATTTGAGGCTGAACGACAGATTCTTCTTCCATAGGAGCCACAACTTCTGCAACTTCATCGGTGATTCTGCTGGCCTGGTGCATTGCAATGAATCGCTGGAGATCCTCCTGAATCCTATCCACCTTCCCCATAATTTCCCGGAGATTTCTCTCATTGTCATCTATGCGAGCATCGTTATTACTTACCTACTGGGAAGTGTAACTTACTGTGTCTGCCATTTTCTTCACCTCCGCGACCATTTCTTTAGTATCCACAACATTGATAGCTAGCAGCTCATATAATCTGCGTAGATTCTTTTTTATGTCCATTATGCCTGCCAATTCTCCACCCTGCGCCATTCTGAATTCTGTAGCCGAGATGCTTAACCGAGCAAGGAGATTAAGGGTGGCACAATCAGGATTATCGGGAACGCTATCTTGTTGCACAAACGAACTGAGAACAGCAAGTTCTTGGAGCAGAGAACCTGCACCTAGATTTTGGCAGACCACCGTGCCCACTGTTCCTTCCAGCCAGCCCGAGCAACGGCAGCCAAGAACCAGACTTCACCCACTTTTACCATACGCAGAGGCACCACAGCTGAGAGTTGCAGCTCGAGACACCGAGAGGGAAGAGCACGAACAAGAAGAAAGGGCTGCAAAGGCCAGCCGTTCCTTCACCACCGAGCGCGTGAGGGGGAGTACCTGCCACGGGAGGCCTTGGAGCCACCCTTCACTGATTCCTGAAACAACCTGAAGCATAAGACGCAGAGCTTCGTGGAGGCCAGAGCTCACAATGGGAAAAGGATGGAGAGACATACTGAAACCGGAGGCAAACAGGGGATAAAGATAGATGGGAAGAGAGGCGTGCGAGGAATAAATGTCAAAGACTCGAGGCCTTAAAGCCATTAAAACCGCATCAGCCGGAGGGTGGAGGGAACGAGGAGAGGGCCACGCGGCGAAGAGGAAGGGACTGGGCGTTAAATGAGGGGAGTCGGCAAAGGAGGAGCAGGGGGGAAGTTTGAAAAGACAGAGGAAGGCTTGGAGCGGGAGGAGAACGGGGATAAAGGAGAAGGGCAAGGGAGAGGGAAGGGAGCAAAAAAACCAAAGGACAAGGATGAGGACCTTGAAGCAATGCCCAATTAAGCGCAGATTCCTAAACACATGGGAGTAGTTATGCCATATAGAGATCTTTTCCATCATTACGGAATATATTTATGGAGGGGGGGATACCCGTCTTGCTTATAGACACCTTGCGGAAGAGAAGCCCCAATGTTGGCCATTTTATCTGCTGCAATGTTATTAATCCGGAGAATATGGAAGGGCTCGAAGGAATGAAGCATCAGAGGCTTTACTTTGTTGTACAGGCGACAGCACTTGATTGCCCCCGAGGGGTAGCCGTTGATCAGTTTGGAGATGACATGCTTTTAGTCCCCAAAAATCAAAACCTTTCGATAATTTTTTGCCCGTAACATCTGAAGACCTTGGAGCAGAGCCAGCCACTCAGCTTCATTATTAGTTCGATTCCCTAACCTCCAGGTAAAGGATTGTTCTATGTTTCCTCCGAGATCCAAAAGGATCCCCCCCGCGCCTGCCACCCCAGGGTTGTTTCCTTTTTATTAATACGTAAATACAAATCGTTATAGTAAAGAAAACCTAAGAACTATCCTTCACATAAATTTTCATATAATAACTATAATTTAAAAACAAAATCAAATTTATAGATTTCTTATGACAAAGTGATCCTTTATCTTCCTTCATAAAATCTTTAACCAGATACAGGTAAAAACAACAATAGGAACTTTAAATTGTCATTATAGACTTCAAATCTCAAAAATTGTATCGTATAAGAACCCAACAGTCCAAGTCTTTCAAAGACTTCCTTCAACACAGCTCGGTACCAAAGTTCCCTTAACACTGTCGAGTTTCTAAAGATTATTCAAAACGTATAAGTCAGCAAAAACCCTAGTATGAATAAACACAACCTAACATAACAGAGCAACGGCCAAACGACATTTACAAGTATTTTATTAAACTAAACAAGTCACGGCCTTAAGACTAACTACTTGTTTTAAATGCTCCTTCTACCTTCGCTAGCAAAACCCTACACATCCTCGAAGGAAGAAACCCCGGGTGGTAAGGCCGAGGGTTACCAAGTCTTTTTGTGTAGTGAACATCAGCTCAAAAACTCATAGCTTTTCAATCAAACTCCTTCATTTCAAATTTGGGAGGATGAGTCTCAGCCATAGCCGTGCCTGCACAAAACCAAAGCAAATACATTAATATTTTTTCTTCCAAACCTTCTTACTGTAGAAAGAATAGAAATTTCAGAAAGAAAAGAAGTTATCTTCTAGTATTTTTATGGTCACAGCCACAATATGGATTCCTTTTGAAACCCACTCAAACCCTAGCAAAGGAACTATAGTATCGAGCCACCGATTGAGAGAAACTCTCATTCTAAGACCACGACACGAAGTGAGAAAGCAGTACTGTAAATGCCAGAAACAGAAGCCAAGAAATTACTGATAACGCGAACCAGAAATACTACTGACAAGAGATGTCTCCAGTAGCCACTCTATGAAGGCCAAAGAGTATAGCTCAACTGTAAAAGGTGTTTACATTCTTAAAGGTTCAGCTTTGGCAATGGAGGCCTAAGGGGCCATGAGCTTGTCAGCTCTACCCTCGAACCAACGAAAAAGATGGAAAACAAGCAAAGTTTTAGGTCGTTGGTCGGAATTATAGTTAGGGTTTCTACTTTTAAAACCATAACCAATGAATTATTCACGTGTGGAATCCACTTTCTCATCAATAGTATGGGTTTACTCTATAGTCTCGAATGGCATCGTTTATCCTGCATTATAAACAAATGTTAATATTTTGGCCTAAGTTAATACTATGCATATGTTAATATTTTGCATATAGCATTACTTTTGTATATGCATATGTTAATACTTTGGCATATGTTTATACTATGCATATGTTAATTCTTTTGCATATTTGTTATCCATCTGAATGGCACCTCTCCGTCCGAGTGCCGACATCCCTCATGTTGGCACGCAAAAGGACATCTATGGATTGAGGTTTTCCCATAACACTATAGATTGGCTTACTATAATACATCCCTCCTCCATCCAGCTGGTTATTTTTCCATTTTTGCTATGTTAAGTTGTATTCGCGACTCTCTACATATACAACTCGCGCATCATTCGCGAGTGTTGGTTGCTGCAAGTCGCGAATGGATCTATTCGTGGGTTGCTCTTATATAAAGTCACGGATCATTCGCGGGTTTTCCTTCTACATACCCGCGAATATGTCCCTTAACATTTAAAAATAAAAACACGCGCTAATTTGAGATTAGTTAAGCCATTTCCCTTAATCCTCTTAACTGTCTCAACCTCCTCAACCTTCGAAACTGCCTTATTTCCTCCATATAAATACAGGCCTTGGGGAGGGTGTTGGATATATAGACTTGGAGAGCAAATTTATGCTGGTGGACTGTATACGGAAGTCTTTGCAGCAGTGGAACTTAGAATCCTTTGGTTGCAGAGGAGTCCTTGTCTCAGGCGTTGGGTTGTAACCTGAACTCTTTCCATTATTGATAATAAAGAGAATCCTTCTTCCATATGTGTTTCATGTATCTTGGTTTGATAAATGTTTATATTTCTGCATCTTATATATGATTTATCTAACCTGCTTATATGTATATGAATCATCTTGTATCTGGAAGATTGACTCTTGACAGGTGAAAGAGGAGCAACCTTGAAGATTTTGAAGGTGAAGCAAAGTGGAAGAGGACTAGCAAGGATCGACCTTCGTTAATTGAGTAAGTCTTTCTAATCCTCCTATTTCCTTTACTGCACTTTAGAGTCAATTGTCTACAAGTTGATTGAGTATGTTGGTAACCCCAGACCTATGGTTATTAGGTGTATAATCCTGTACAACAAAACTGGCGACTCCGCTGGGGAGGCCTAGACTATTGTAGGTTGTTTCTGTCACCCCTGACCAGTCTTTGCTTGAAGTTTGTATGTGATCTTACATCCTGGTCCATGCTTGCCTCAGTATTTGAAAGTCTTGGGAATTTTTCTTGTTCTTTGAGAAAAAATTTATACCCATTCACGAGTTTTTCTTCTGAACAGTCGTGAATACAAGTTTGCATTTGCGGGTTGTTGTACTGGACAGTCGTGGATCATCCGTGGGCTGCTCTTATATACAGTCACGAATCTGCCTGGAAGTAGGGGTTTTTTAAGTTAAGGTTTGCTTGGTCCTTTCTTTGTGTAATCCCTTTTGGTGAGTTGATTTTCTTTAAGAATGTTGTTTGGCTTGTCTGTGTGCCTCGGTTGATCACACTTTGTGCTTTTTTGAAAGCCCTTGAGTCTCTTTTACTTGGATTATTTTATGTTTGCATGCTGAAGTGATTGGCCTGTTTGGGTTGTGGGTTAAAGTGTCTTTGTCCAAATCTGTGATCAGAGTCTTAGGCTCTATTTTTTAAGACTGTCTTTCAACAGTGGTTGGTTGTCATTTGCCTTTATAAGTCTACAATGATTTTTGTCATTGTGTGCACCCAAGATAGGGTTCCTAGCCTTTCTTTGTTGGTTGTCTTTTGGTTCTGTCAGCCTGTTTGCTTCAGTTTGTTGCTTTTAGACAGTTTATTTGATTCAAGTTTTCTCAAGTACAGTGTATTGTAGTTTTTCTTTTGCTTTTATAAAAGAAAATTAAAAAGAACCTATACTTGTTTTTACTGCTTTCCCCCCCTACCTCCTTCTTTGGCTTGACCTTGTTGGACAAGGTACTGAGTAGCCTTTGTTTGTAGGTTTAGATTGATACTTGGGACTTCTTGACCTTTGTTTATGTCAGTCTTTTTGCTCAGTCTCTTCATTCCAAAGTTGTTGGCTTGTTTACTTTTGTAAGCCTTCTTTTCAAGAGAGGTTGATATCTAACTTTAGGGAAACCTAGGGTTTGTTTGTGGGGTATAGGGTAGTTGTCTATTTGCTTTGCTTACAGTACTTGCTTGCATTAGTTGATAGGATGTTTTTTCTTTTGCATTTATAAAAGAAAAATACAAAAACACATGTTTGCTTTATATGCATGTAGATTAGGTTTTTAGTCTAGATTGCATGGCATATCATTGTTTTTGAAAAAATATAAAAAGAATTTGTTCTTTTGTGGCTTTCAAGTTTTTTATTTGAAAAATAAAGAGAATAGTTTTTGCTTTTTGCATTTCATATCTCTTTACTTAGTCATTTTGTTTCAACTTTGAGTCAAAACACCACATAAGTTTCATGCCATTTACCCTCTGACTAAAAACAACCCTTAAAATAAACGATATAATTTAAAAATTACTAGTAAGTTTTATTTTATAGGGTCATACACCAACTATCTCAGGCTAGACTTGTGGATTAGGTAGTTTCAACTCTCCACAAGTGTTAAATTCAGACGTAGTTGGCCAATCACTAGGTAAATCCTTGACTTTATCGACTGTATCTAGGAAGCTCCTCTCAAATGGGAGTTAAGCAAGAGGCCGCATGGAGGCGTGGACAGAGGAGATAACCCTCTGAATCCTTGTCAAAGCGTAACTCAGGACTTTTACGCATCTAGGGATTTTGTCCTAGACAGAGTTTCGGGCTTAGCTACCCTGCCCATGCGTACGAGTCCGGCTTGCAACTGTCCCCCCAGACTGTTGGTATAGCCAAGGTAGCCTTTAGTCTCTTGACATCTAGGGTTCATACACAGGTACACCGGAAGGTTATTTCTGGTTGACCTTGGACGGACTTGGAAGGTAACCTCGGTAGAAAGTGTGGGAGGGAAGTGGGTGATTCCTTCGCTTGTGCCTAAGAACATCTACAGGGACGCCAAGTAACTATCTATCAGCTTTCCTCTGGAAAGTATATCTTATACCTGTTTGTCTGTTTGGCTTTAGGAATTTTTAGTGAGTGCTTTGTGGTTTGTCTGTACTTAGTGTGCCTTTAGGTGTGTGCTTTGTCATTTTGGTTGCTTATCAACCTCAGACTTTGTCTCTTAGTTTGAAACTATGGCTAACACCCCTTTGAACACCAACAAAGAGATCCCCATGCTGGGAACTCCTTGTACTATTCCTCTCACGGGGAATGTTGGTGTTCCCTTGATGGCCACCCTGAATCTTCCTGGATTCACCTTAGGGCTACCGGTGTGGTTGTTTTCCACTCCAACCGTCCTGAATGCTCCTGATGCTTCTCAAGTAAGCTCTTTATATCAAGAGCATCAAAACATTGCTTCCCCTTCACCTGTAGTTGATTTTCCCCCTCCTTCTACCTCATGCGGTGAAATTACTGATACTAATAACCGACAGTCTAAAAGGAGTAAAAGAAGGAGGAATAGGAAGAAGGCACATAAGCAAGGGGGCACCTGTTCAACCTCTGCATATCAAGTTGAACCTCACCACCCAGCCTCTGTGGTTCATGCTGGGGGCACCTATCCAACCTCTGCAGGTCATGTTGGATCTAAGCTCTCAACCTCTACAAGTCAAGTTGATCTTCACCGTCCAGCCTATGTTGATCATACTGGTGGGATCCTTCCAACCTTTCCAGGTCATGTCGGATCCAGTCACTCAACCTCTGTGGTTCATGCTGAGGGCACCCATTCAACCTCTATTGTTCAAGTTGAACCTCCCAATCCAACCTCTATTGTTCATGTTGGATCCATCCACCCAGCCTCTGTGGTTCATGCTGGGGGCACACACTCAACTGCTGCAAAGCATGTTGATCCTAACCATTCAACCTCTGTTGTTCATGTTGGTGGTGCCCATCCAACCTCTGCAGGCCATGTTGGATCTAGTCTCTCAGCCTCTATAAGTCATGCTGGGGGTAGTCTCTCAGCCCCTGTGGTTCATGCTGAAGACAATCTGTCAACCACTGCGAGTCATGTTGACATTGTTGAAAAGAATACCCATTCAAAACACAAGCCCAAGTTTCCTTGTAAGCTTTGTGAGGGAGACCACCTTACTTATAAATGCCCTTCTATTGTGGAGGTGTGAAAAGTTTGGGTTCATGGTCATCCCATTTTTGAACATTCTGAAGCTTTTCAAAAACCAACCTCTCTTAGTGAGGTTGGATCTAGTCACCCAGTCTCTGTAGTTCATGCTGGGGGCAAACTCTCATCCTCTGCAGGTCATGCTGAGAGCAAACAGTCATCCACTGCTAGTCATGTTGACACCATTGAGAAAATGGGTCGCTCGAGGTGCAAACTTAAGTTCCCTTGTATGCTATGCGAGGGAGATCATCTTACTCACCTGTGCCCTGCTATCGCAGAGGTGCGAAGAGTGTGGTCCAAGACTCAAGATTTTCCTTCTCCTGAACAACCTATAGTTTCTCAACAACCTACTCAGCCTTTGGTTGATCAAGTGGTCGAACAAATCTCAGATTTGGTCGATCCCACTCTTCTTTCGAAGAGCAATCCTGATGTGATTGAACCAATGTCATCTTTGGTCAATCCCACTCTACCTTTGGAGAGTGCCTTTCACGAAGCGGTTGAATCGATTCCATTGTCGATCAATCCCACTCTTCCTTTGGAGAGTGAAGTGTCTACTAGTCACATTTTCTTCACTGCCAGTTTAGAGCTTACTGAACAAGGGGGCACTGAACTTGTTTCGGATCAACCCCCACCAAGCTCTCAGATTGCTTCCTTTGATTGGGATAGCCTAGTTGAGTCGCACCTTCCTTCTAATGCACCTTTCCAGATAAAGGTCAAAGTTGAACCATATACGATTGCTCGTTGTATTGTTGATGAAGGAGCCTCAGTTAGTATTTTGTTTGCTCGTGCTTGGCGAGGCATGGGATCTCCCAGCCTTGTGTCGACTGCTAGTCAGTTACTGGCATTTGATAGAAGAACTTGTATAGCCTTGGGAATTCTTCCTCAAACACCTGTTACTTTGGGTGGGAAGACCGTCTTAGTTGACTTCATGGTGATAGAAGACCCCTTGGACTTCAATATGCTCCTTGGACGTGATTATGTTTATGCCATGCAAGCTGTGGTGTCAACATTTTTTCGTGTGATGTACTTTAATCATGGCGAAGAAATTGTCACTATCGATCAGTTGGATTTTCTTGATCCTTCTCCTGACCCAACTAGAGACTAGGTCTTTCCTTTATTGATTCCCAGTGTTTCTATAGACACTCCCCCGCCACAGGTGAACTATGTGGCCTCTTGTCCTTTGTGTTCAATTGCTACTGAGAAGCAGCCTCTGTTTTCATGCTTACCTTCTCGGGACATGGTCCCAGTAGTTGACCGGGTGAGTCATCCTATACAGACTGTAGAGCCTTCTCTCCACTCTGTCAATCCATTTGAAAGTTTAGACATGTGTCCTATCTCGGATGATCTCCTTCCTTCGAATGAAGTCTTCCTAGAGTCTTTGATACAGTCTAATCTTCTTTTGGATGTTGGTTCAGTTGTGACTAAGTCTAACCCTGATCTGCCTAGTAAGCCTGACTTTTCTTCTTATGTTGGTCTTGTTGAGTCTTTTGACTCTTCCTTCGAACAGCAAGTCAGTGATCCTGATGAATTTGATTTTTTCAACTCCTGTGATATTGAGTTTGTTCCTGCAGACTCTATCTCCCTTGTTGATTTTTGCTCTCCTTCTGAGGTTGATCTTATTGATTATAAACCCTCGAGCCTTGGTTCTATAGAATCTTCTTTGGTTGATTCTACCTTGACTTTACCTTTTATAGAAGATAGCAAAGTCACATGTGTTTCTGCCAAAGTGACCCGCATCGGATCTTTTCTTCTGAATATGATTCTGATGTTGTTGTTTCTTGGAGACAGAATTTGTAGTTGGATTCACAACTGTTTATTGGCCTCGTCTTGTTGTTCAAGTTGTAATTGCATTTGCATGTGCCCTGCTCGCGCTTTTGAACCTGATGCCGGCTTCCACACTTTTAGCTCGTTGTATAAGCCCTCATCTTTGTTCTCATCATCGCTAAGCCTTGTATCATTTTGCCTTTGCAACTTAACACCCTTTACCTTGAGGAGGCATTCCCCGAGTGTCCTTATCTTTCTCACTTTCCTTGCATTATGCATAGGTTTGTTCCTTGCGCTTGGAACTAGTTTCGCCTTCCTATGACACTCGTCTCCTCGCATTTAGAGCATTCTTTCTGCTCTCCTTCGAGCTCGTTAAAAACAGTAAGGAGGCCGCGAGTTGACTTTTCCGGACTCGTTAAAAATTCACGGGAAATATTTTGAGTTTCTTTAGGCCCAAGTCTGACTCCTCAAAATAGACTTGATTGCCGAGTAAACTTGTCCATTCAGGCTCATTAAGAATATGTGAATGGGCATCCACATTGGTGGTAGGTTATCTCTTTCTCAGACCATGTGGAATAATATGAGAAAGGATCCCTCTCTTTTCTATTTTGAATTGAGAAGAGTATTCTCAGGCATAGGTTTATTGCTTTTCCGAACCTGAGGGACTAAATTTACGGAAAAGGAATTCCCGGTATGAGCTTAGTTTTCTCTTTTTCGTGCTCTGGACCAAAACATGAAAAAGATTTCGAGTGTACTTTATGTCTTTGTCATGCTCGTTAAACCCTAAAGAACAAAGCACCGAATTTATTGTTGTAAGCCCCATTTCTCATAATCAAATGGATCTTTCCAAGTGATATTGCCTTCCTTAACACTCGTAAAACTCAGGCTATATGCTGCTTTTGAAGGAGCGTTGGGTAGGTGGTAATTTAACCTTTTTCGGACCTTCCTGACTAAGTACGAAAAATGTGCGCCTTTTCTTCTTCGGAAGTTAAGAGAGTTCTTCTTTGGTTTGTTTTATACTTTTTCGGCCTTAGGAGACTAAATTGTACAAAAAAGGACCCTCCTGGAGTCTTCTTTGGAGTTTTCAGACTCTCTAAACTATGAAAACACCGTCGAGCATGTACTAGTTCGGGCTCGTAAAATCCACGAATTAGTGCTTTATCAAGCATTCTTCTTTCTTTTCTTCGAGCTTGCCAAAAATGAAGATGGTCCCGAGTTTTCTTTCTTGGACTCGTTAAACCTTTACAAGAAAGAGGGGAATCAAGAATTATTTTCCCATCTCTTCAAGCTTGTTAAAAAATGAAGAGGGAACCGATTTTACTTTCCTGGACTCGTTAAAATTTAACAGGGAAGGTAGGGAAGAAGTTTTCTCTTGTTTTCAGTAATGGCAGCATGTCATCCTTGAACATAGCACTCTTTGTTTTCTGATATCCATGTTTCAGTGTTCACTTGTGTTCAGCTATCACTTTGAGTTTCTTACTCCTCCTCTTGTCTGTTATACCTGGGGAATTTGATCATGTCTCCTACATGACAGATAAGTCTAGTTGTTCTCTCTATAAGTTATACACTGCCTTGGGTCATCTCTGTGGTGTGCTCACTATTCAAGGACTTTTCCCAATGTCTATTTTATAGCTTGATCCCATCATTGTTATATCTGTTATCTATTTGTGTCTCCCTTCTTTTTCCCAGTTCCTAGTCACTCTTGTGATCCATTGGAGGATCTATTGCCTTCCCCATCACAGTATGGTTTCGTTTCAGTTCTTCCTGATGACGAAGACCTAGAGTTTTGACGATGGTACCTCAAGATTCACTTTCATCATTGGTGAATTCCTTTGCTTCAGTTGTTGATTATCATCTATTGATTGACAAACTATTGAATCCTTTCCATGTTCGACTTCATCTTCCCTTATTCACATGGCTTGGATTGTACTGGCTCTTTGGGATCCTTTATGAAGACCTTAGTTCCTCATCTATGCACTAAGTTGCACAAGCTTATGTTCTATTCCTATACACAGCTTCCAGATCTTTGAAGACTCATTATTGTATATTATGGCTTCGATCCACTTTTTGTAATATACGTGGTTTTCTACCCGTATTATATGATGTACTCAAATATTGTAAAGGAGCTAGTGTTCCGGTAAATTGAACATGGCATCCTAGGATGTAACTTTGTATATGACATTACTATGTATTTTGTTTCAAGTACTCTCTCTATTCCATTGGATTTCTGAGTTCTCCAAAGATGATGATTATAATGTATTTCGGCCATCGCTTCCCTCTGACCTCACACATTAGGGGGCATCTGTTATCCATCTAAATGGTACCTCTCCATCCGAGTGCCGACATCCCTCATGTTGGCACACAAAAGGACATCTATGGATTGAGGTTTGCCCATAACACTATAGATTGGCTTACTATAATAAATTCCTCCTCCATCCAGCTGGTTATTTTGCCATTTTTGCTATGTTAAGTTGTATTCGCGACTCTCTACATATACAACTCACACATCATTCACGAGTGTTGGTTGTTGCAAGTCGCGAATGGATCTATTCGCGGGTTGCTCTTATATAAAGTCACGGATCATTCGCAGGTTGTCCTTCTACATACCCGCGAATATGTCCCTTAACATTTAAAAATAAAAACACGCGCTGATTTGAGATTAGTTAAGCCATTTCCCTTAATCCTCTTAACTGTCTTAACCTCCTCAACCTTCGAAACTGCCTTATTTCCTCCATATAAATACAGGCCTTGGGGAGGGTGTTGGATATATAGACTTGGAGAGCAAATTTATGCTGGTGGATTGTATACGGAAGTCTTTGGAGCAGTGGAACTCAGAATCCTTTGGTTGCAGAGGAGTCCTTGTCTCGGGCGTTGGGTTGTAACCTAAACTCTTTCCATTATTGATAATAAAGAGAATCCTTCTTCCATATGTGTTTCATGTATCTTGGTTTGATAAATGTTTATGTTTCTGCATCTTATATATGATTTATCTAACCTGCTTATATGTATATGAATCATCTTGTATCTGGAAGATTGACTGTTGACAGGTGAAAGAGGAGCAACCTTGAAGATTTTGAAGGTGAAACAGAGCAGAAGAGGACTAGCAAGGATCGACCTTCGTTACTTGAGTAAGTCTTTCTAATCCTCCTATTTCCTTTACTGCAATTTAGAGTCAATTGTCTGCAAGTTGATTGAGTATGTTGGTAACCCCAGACCTATGGTTATTAGGTGTATAATCTTGTACAACAATATTTAATTCAATATTGTAAGTTTAACTCTCAATATGTTATACTATAACGATGCATATGGAGTTATGGTGCTATTGCATTTCAACGATAGGGTTAATATAACACTTAGAGATTATATTCACAATTTGGGTTAAAGCTTATATTTTGCTATATAATTTGCTTTGTAATTTTATATATATATGTCATTAAATGAAACTAGACAACCATTATGTTCTTAAGCCTAGAAAAGGACGGTTTCAAACGTAAATCTTAAATGACTTCTTTAACATAACAAATTCAAGTTATAGAAAGGAACAGGTTTTGCAATACCTTCATTTATCAAAGCCTTAATTTAAATAGATATTATAGCATTTTACTTTTGCAGTTGAGATAATTAATCTCGATCCTGAAACTGGAAATAAAATGAATTACCTGTAAAAAGACCTGTAACAAGAATCATCATTTCATTGCATTAGCTTCAATGAGCTAAGTAAGCCTCGACATAACCAGAAGTTCCTTCAGTAAACAAGAAACAAAACCTTAGCACCTTGAACCCGCTAGTATTTAAACCGTTGCTTTCAACACTTTACTTCTTAAAATCTTTTACATTATAGATCGATCTTTCATGACATTGTTGTTAGTAAATAATGTATAACGATTTTGTTATAGTATCTAGATTAGGTCTTTTAGAATGTTAACTGTTAGTAGTTAAGTTACTCTCTTAAGAGATAATTGTAAACATTAATTGTCGCAAGAATTTTTTTTTAAATTTTATGAAATTTTGGGAGTTTTACATATGGTATCAGAGCACACGTTCAGACACTAGGCTTGAAGCGGCTCAACTCATGCAAACAAACAGTAAATAAAATGCATGCGTACTGATTTTTTTTTTTTACCAGAAAATTTTTCTGAACTAGAGTTGCAGGTATGGAAGGACTTAAGGAATATGCAGATGAAGGGTCCCCATTTAATGAACAAAGTAATTCTAGAAAAGAACATGTTAAGAAACAAATAACTAACAATTCCTCTGAACTATTACAAACTATTAAAGAATTAAAAACTAAAATGGAAGCAGTTAAAAAAGAGAACGAAAGAATTCTAAGAGCTCAAGAGGAGCTAAACCAGATACTGATGGAAAAATTTTAGAGTGAAGGGAAAGATAAGCAAATAGGATCTGAAAATACGTCCTACCAACATAAAAGTCAAAAGTCAAAAAACTCTAAAATTGGAAGTAGTTCATCCTCTGAAATTTATGGTGACTCACACAGGAAGAATTGCTAGTATTCCAACAATAGTAGTGAGGATAATTATCATTCTAGAAAAAGAAAATATAAGCCTTATGAGGAAATTTCTGGAGAATTTAAGAAGATAAAACCACCCACTTTCAACGGTGAGACATATAAAGGGGAGGAAGTCGAAGCATGGCTGTCCAAAATAAATAAGTATTTCCACATCTATAATTACTCCAACCAGTTAAAAGCTAGAATGGCCATTTACAACTTAATTGGAAAGGCAGATATATGGTGGTAGGATTTAAAACGAGTAAAAGGTATAAAAGAAAAGAATATTAACTGGAGTACCTTTAAAAAACAATTTAAAAATAAGTTTATGTCGAAGCAGTATTATGAAGAGCAAGCTAAAGAGTTCTATGAACTGAAGTTGGGAACTATGAACATGAAAGAATTAATGAGCCGAATAATTATTCGCTCACACAATGAATTCACCAAAAAACTTGGTAAATGAGATAATCCATAAGGAAAGTATATATTAATGATAAGATAAGAGATGATCTATTACAAATGGTGGTCCTGCCTTAAATATGGCTTGAGCAGTTAATGTTGAGGAGACGCCTCATTTCATAACCTAACTTAGTTAACCTAATTATTAATTATTTAATTATTATCCTATTTTATGTTCGTTACATTGCCACTCTCATAGAAGGGATTTGTCCTCAAAGCCTTATAATGTTGTCGCATCATTCTTTGTGATGTCGTGGATGATGAAACATGTTGATACGAACTGCTAAGTATAGAGCATAAATTTCGATATGTGGATGGGTCAATCCATCCTAAATTGATTTGTTGTTGACTGTTGGGATTCCCTACTGATCTGTCGTCAAGAGCTTTGATCATATTAGTATCATTATCTTTCGATATTTCCCACTTTTTAAAATTTCGATTTTTATGGTTGGGGTGTTGATAGGGAATTTTCACAATGTCATTTTCTTTTACAAGTGTTGTATTTTGAGCATTGATGTGAGTTGGAAGTTGTATTTTCGTTCCTTGGGGTTTTAAGGTTTCATTTTGTATCTTTTCCAACTGCATGTAATCATTTTGAAACTTTTTAATCACTTCTACTTGCGCTTTTCTGTCATTTCATACTTCTTAAGTTGTTCCTTAAGATCTTTGTTATGACTTCTGATGCAACTATTTTCTTCTTGCTTGTCTAGAAGTTTCCCTTCAATGTCTTTCGTAGATTATTCTGTTTTTCGACTACTTTTAAAGTTCTTAATTTTCATGACTAGTGTTTTGTTATGGTTCCTTAATATAAAAATTTCTTTGGAATTGTTGGATAGTGTTTTATTACTTTTTGCAATCTCCAACTTATGAGTCTTTTTAGAGTCGTCATTTTGTTGTTGAAGACTGTTTATCTGTTGTTGATATTGGTCGATCATTGATTCTTGATTTTTTAACTTATGTTGTATCTGTGTTAGTTCTTCATCCTTGTCGCTAACGATTTTGTTCAACCGTTTTATTTTCGCTTCGTAATCATTTATTTCTTTCTTTATATCTTGATTTTTCAATCTCTGATTAAAATCGTTTTTGTCTTTTAATTTCTCAATTTGGGCAGACAATTTTTCTATATGATTTTTTTGGTCGAAATTTTTTTGTTCCTTGAGCTCTTTTTGCATCTCATGTATTTTAATTATTACTTCCGAGTTCGTATTTGTGTCTCGTAATTCTTCATTGTCTCTTCGATAACACTTTAACTTGGCTTCTAATTAAACTATTTGTAGTCGCAAACCAGATTCCATGATCTTGACTTCTTTGGTGATAGATGGTCTCTCTTTGATTTCTTCAGCGATATATAGCCTTTGACTTTTTTTTGACGATAAAGGGTTTTTGACCCTCTTTTTAAGTCTTCCTTTGACTACTTCTTCAATAATAATTGGTCTTCTTTGTTAGGTTAAATAACCTCTCTTTTTTTAATAATTATTATTTCAATAAAATAATAATATTATTTCTTCGTATTCCTTTTTGTTTCTTCTCTTTTTTTTATAATAATTATTTATTTTTTTTCCTAAAAAATAATTATTATAAAATAATAACAATAATTTTTTTTACTAAATAATAATGATATTATCAAGCAATAATATTAATAAATTCTATTACTATTAAGGTATTAATTTTTTTTAAGATTCAAAGAGTCGACTGTGGATGTGGATGATGGAGGCTGCGTCGACGGTGGTTGGAGTGATGGAACGTGGAGAGCAAGGCGTGGGGATGATGGAGGGTGCGGGGGTGATGGAGAGCGGAGGATGGAGGTGGCAGCGTGGATGGAAGGAAAAGTGGTTGAAGGGCGAGTGGAGCAGGTGGAGGGAAGCGACGTGGATGGAAGGAAGGATGAGGGGCGAGTGAAGCAGCAGTGGAAAGATGGAAGCGGCGTGAAGTGGGAAGGAGGTGAAGTGGGAGCACGCAGGTGGTCGAGTGGTAAGGAAGAGATGGAGGTGGCCGCATTTGAAGAATGGGGATGGATGGAGAGTGAGTGTGCGGGTGGAGGGTGCGGATGGGGAGCATGCAGGTGGAAGAGGAGTAGCAGCGTGGAGCAGAAATGCTGGGTGAAGGATGGCGTGTGGGAGCAATGTGCAGAGTGGCTAGGTGCAGGCACGCGCTAGTAGGAGAGGAGCAAACAATTGGGTTATGGGTGGAGCGTGGAGTGGGAGAGAAGCGGGTGGCAGGGAACCAGAGGGAGAAGGGGGGATTTGGAGATAGCACGATGGTGGGGAGAAGAACGAATGAGAAGAGGGAATGGGAAGATGGCTGGTAGAGGGAGGCAGTGCGAGGGGGTAAGTGGAGCGGGTTGAGAGATGAATGTGAGATTGATGCGATGGAGGATGCAAGGTTGATAGGAGGATGGTTCATAGTGGGGAGAGATGGGAGGGAGAGATTGGGTGTGCGAAGCGAGGCAAAGAGGGAGGAAATGGAGTAGTTTTATGCATGCGGTTGTGGAGAAGGGAAGACAACATAAGAAACAAAGGCGAGGTGGACGGGACAAGGGAGGGCATGCAGCAGGATGGCGTGCATAGGAGGCTGGGGTAGATTATGAAGGCGTGTATGAGGATGAATATAAAGGCCGAAAGATGGAGGTGTGGGGGCAGAGCCAAGTGGTTGCATGGAAGTGGAGGTAGAGTAGGAACAGGAGGGAGGACGATGGAGGTAGAGGGGGTGGTGAGTTTGAGTGGGAGTGCAGCAAATTATTTTATATATATATATATATATATATATATATATGGTCAAGAACCTACAACTCAGGGAAACCCTAATTTTTTTCCAGATAATATCTGAATTTTATGACCACCGATTGGATCAAGCAACGAGTGCTCTGATACCAAATGAGCCGAATAAATATTCGCTCACACAATGAATTCACCAAAAGACTTGGTAAATGACATAATCCATAAGGCAAGTATATATTAATGATAAGATAAGATATGATCTATTACAAATGGTGGCCCTGCCTTAAATATGGCTTGGGCAGTTAATGTTGAGGAGACACCTCATTTCATAACCTAACTTAGTTAACCTAATTATTAATTATTTAATTATTATCCTATTTTATGTTTGTTACAATTAAACAATAAATTTTTAAGTTTACTACGTTATGTGCCTTACATTATTGATGAGAAGCGCAAGGTGCAGCGTTTTATGAGTTGTTTACCTTTTCACATTAAAGATAGAATTGAATACGATGTCATGAAGGCGTGATTTGACCTTTGGGCTCATCGGTCGATGTCGATCATGTGAGCGTTCGATGGTGGTATGTCAATGGGTTTGATGTTGGTTCTCGAAGCACCGGTTATTATATCCTTCGAGATTTCCTATCATCTTGGCTTATGGGTGTCGGTTCTATTTTGTTTTTGTTTTTTAGATTTTTATAGTTTTTGTTTGACAGTTATGATCGTTATATATATTTTTTTTGAACTTGTTTTAATTTTTGTACCGTTTTAGTTGGGCACCATTAACAAGTTTTCGAAATACTATGCCTTGTAACGTCTTTAGTCGGACTGATCCGTTGGCATGGATCTCTTCGACAACGTAAGGTCCCATCCATTTTGTGTGTAACTTTTTGGGTTTTCCTTTTACTCAACTGTTGTATAGTAAGGCGAGATCCCCTACTGACATATTTTTGTTTTTGATATTGCGATCATGCTAAGCCTTCTACTGCTGTTTTTGGATTTCTTGATGTTGTAGAGCAATCAATCGGTGTTCTTCTAGCTCGCTTAATTGCATCAGTTGGTCCCTCCTGCCCTCTTCGACATCGACATGTAAAATATCTGCTATGATAGGTTTTTGCTGTCGAAAATGTAGTGGAACAACTGTTTCTTGTCCATAGACTAGTCGAAATGGTGTTTGGTCGGTCAAACGCTTGTATGTTGTTCTGTAAGCCCATAGTACTGCAGGTATTTTTTCGTCCCAATCATCTTTGTCGGTTTTACAGATTTTTGTTAGGCCCTTTGTTAATGTTTTGTTGAATGCCTCGATTGCTCCATTCGACTGAGGGTGATAAGCTGTACTATGTCGATGGTCAATTTTGAACTGGTCTGTTAGTGCTTTGATGGTTTTGTTAATAAAGTGTGACCCTTGGTCACTGATTAGGGTTATTGGGCATCCAAATCTAGTAATTATATTTTCGTAGATGAATTTAGCAGCTATCTCACTGGAACATGTGTCAACTGGTTCTACTTCTGCCCACTTGGTTACATATTCTACTGTAGTTATTATGTACCTTGCACATGTTCTTTTTGTTGGTCTCGGGAATGGTCCTATGAAGTCGATGGCCCAAATTTCAAACGTCAAACTTGGGTTTACTAATATCAAGGGCATTTTTGTACTAGGCAGAGGTCGACCCAGTCATTGACATCTGTCACATTGGCTCACAAACTTTTTACAATCTTTGTATAGTATCGGCCACCATAGCCCTGACTGTTGGATTTTCTTGGCAGTTGTGTCTTCTTGAAAGTGTCCTCCCTTCAGTCCATAGTGTGCTTCATACATGATATTATATATTTTGTGTTCTAATACGCATCTTCTGGGATGTCATCCAGGCCCATTTTATATAAAAATCCATTTATGAGGCTATATGGTGCAGCTTTCATGGCTAAGATTTGTTTCTTTTCCGTGCTCATGCCCTCTAGTGCTTGACCATTTTCTAAGAATTGAGCTATTTCCTCTAATTCTGTTGGGACTGCTTCTATTCGAAATAAATGTGCATCCGGTAGGTCGTCTTTGACTCCTATCGGCTCCTCTCCTGTGTTGATTCATGACAAGTGGTCAGGTCCGACATTTAATTTTCCTAGTCTAACAACTACTTCAAATTTGAATTCTTGGAATAGTAGTGGCCATCGACAAATTCTCCCATGGTGTAAGGGTTTTTTTATAAGGTATTTTAATGCTTGGTGGTCAGTATAAAAGATGAAAGGGTTGGCTAGTAGGTAATGTCGATACTTCTGTAGTGCAAAAACCATTCCTAATGCTTCTCTCTCTGTTGTCGAATAGTTTTTTTCTGCCTTATTTAGTTTTCTGCTGCTGTAAACTATGGGGTAATCCATTTCTTCATCCCCTGGTTGTGTTAAGATCACTCCTATTGCTAGGCCTAACGCGTTAATGTGTACGTGAAATTTGATCGACCAATTTGGGAACCTTAGAATGGGTGCCTCTACTAGCTTCATTTTTAGTGTTTCAAATGATATGTTACATTCCTCTATCCAGTCAAACTGCTGGTCTTCTCTTAACAGTTCTTCTAATGGATAGGCCATATATGAATAGTATCTTATGAATTTCCTGTAATATCCTGTATGACCAAGTAGTACCCTGACTTGTTTTGGGTTCACTGGTGGTTTTAAGTCGAGGATAATTTTTATTTTTGTGAAGTCGACCTTGATGCCTTCTTTGCATACAAAGTGTCCTAATAGTATCCCTATAGGAGTTAAGAATATACATTTCCTTATGTTCAGAGATAGTTGGAGTTGTCAGCATCGTTCCAACATGAGCCTTAGCCATTTGCAGTGATCTTTCAGCATAGAGTATATTGTCCAATCATCAAAATATACTGCCATTGTTTTGTAGATATATTCTTGAAATGTTTTGACCACAATTCTCGAAAATACTGCAGGTGCATTTTTTAAACCAAAAGGCATAACTCTATAGGAAAATGATCCGAATTCACATACAAATGTTGTGTTTTCTGGTATTCTGTGGCTATTGGTACTTGGTTGTAACGTGAGAATCCATCTGTAAATGAGTAGCATTCATGTCATACGACTTCATGTAGGATTTCATTTGCATAGGGTGTTGGGAATGGGTATGTTAAGGTGACTTTGTTTAATTCTCTGAAGTCGACACAGATTCTTAGCTTTGTCGGGTCGTGTTTCTTTGGTTGAACAACCATTGGACTTTCCCATTCTGATTGGTCAATAGGGTAGATAATTCTTGCTACAAGCATATTATTAATCTCTTTCTTGACTATCTCTTTGTACTTATGAGCTAATTTATATGGCCTCTTCTTTAGAGGTCGGACATCAGGTTTAATGTCGATCTTCATTTCACCCATTTCATGGACTAGACCTTTGAGATCTTTATATTCTCTAGCGAATACATCCTGGAATTCTTTTAGTAAGTTTACTATTTCGGTTGTTTGTTCTTCAATCCAGTAATCGCCAATTTTTTCCATTTTTGGTCGATCATCGTTTGATATGTCAAATTCTTTAGTTTTCACTTTGGCATCTAACCATTTTGGTGCTTTGGTTTCATTGATTGGTCGGCTCCCTTCTTTAAACTGTGAAAATGTAGCAGGAAAGTCTGTTGCAGTCATTCGATCGGTATCTTCTTTGTTGGTTGTCTCGACTTTAAGTACTGTGCGAATTGGTTTTGTTGTTTCTGAATGGTATGATTTCCATCGAAAGCTTTTCCCTTCTGGATTTTCATTTTCCATTTGTAGCCTTGTTGACTGTGGTATTGTCTTGGTTTGTATGTTATTACATGTTATTGTCGGCCGGTCATAATTTTGTGTTAGGGTGTTGTTCCCGGTCGGTTCTATAAACACTTTGATTTGTTTTGCAGTTTCGACTAACTTTTCAATTTTTTGGTATAAATCTGAAGTCTTTGATGAAATTTTCTCTAAGCTCATGCCATTGAAATGTTTCACCCCGTGCTTCTTCCATTTTGTACCATTTGTTTGGTAAGTCAGATAGCGTCGATGGAAACAGGTGTGGCGATGTGCGTTCGTCTTTGTACCCAAGTCTTTTCCACTCTTTTTCACATGTTTTTATGTGTTCTTCTAGGTCCTGTTCTTGGATGAACATAAGTATTTCGGCTTGTTTGGTTAGTCTTTTTCCTTCAAATCTTTCTACGAAGTAAGTTGAAGCTGTTGTCCATGTCTACAATATTGATTGATGGGTATCCCACCATCTAGTAGCTTGTCCTATGAGGGTTTCTACTAAGCTTTGTAGTCGGCCATGTTCAACAATGTTTTTAGATACTTTCTCTATATGCATAACTGGTGATTCTCTTTCTTTGTATCTTGGGATTTGTTTGATACTTATATTTGTTGGTTTTAGGGTAGGGTATTCCCTGCTTTTCTTTTCAAATATTTTTGGGATGATGGAAACTAGGAAACATTGTTGGACTGGTTTCTTTTGTACTGTCTAAATGGTCTAGCAACCTCTTGTTTGTGTCTCATATTTTTTGACTTCCCAATCATATAATTCTGCGTCGGAGTTGTATTCTACTGAATCTTGATTGCCTAAGTGAAGTTTTCCATAGACATTAGGTTCTGTATAGTCTTCATTATTTTGTATTTGATATAGTTATCGAATGTTTATTTCTTCATTAATAGATTCTATCCAAGGTTCTCCTTGGGATGGATGGATAGGTACTATGACTTTCTGTCCATTCCCTTTTAGTTTTATCCTTTCTTTGTCTAACGATATCGATGCTTTCATTTTTTCTTCCCCGAGGTCAACCTACTAAAGCTGGGAAGAAACTGGATCCTTCCTTAGGGTCAATAATTTCAAAGTCGACTTTGTTCAATCTTCATTTTATTGTCGTATCGACATTTATCCAAACTCCGATAGGTTCTATCAGACCTTGGTCAGCTAATTTGAGGTATATTCCTGACTCGCATAGTCAAGGTCTACCCAATTATTCCCCAAGTGTCGTGAGTCATAATGTTTACTTCTGAGCCGAAGTTGAGTACAACTTGTCGAACATGGTATCCTTCGATTTCTAGGTCGACAAGAGGGTCGGCATCACTTTTGTCCTTTTGGTTTAGACTGCATATGTTTTTTGTTTGTTTTTCTGTAGTATTTTTGTGTTTCATATTATACAATAAATCAATGAATTGAGATATTGCTTTATCCTCTTGTACTAAATGTATTAATTCTTTAACTGTGCTTTGTCGACTATCATCAGCTTCCTCTTGTCGAGCAAATTCTTTAAATATATTCATTGCGTCTTTATACAATCCTTTTGGTTTAGCCGGGTTAGGATAATCATTATTTTCTTTTATTTTGCTTATGCGTGGATTATCACTCCCAATTTTTGTCCCTTCTGGGATTATTATATGAAGATTCTTTGTATTGATTACATCATGTTTTTTAATGCACGACAAGACATTAACATTTTTCTTTTTATTGATTTTATCAAGCATAGTAGGGCAATCCTCTAATGAGTGATCCCTGACTCCACGGCTAGTACAAAATTTTAAATCGGTTATGTCCTCATATGGGAAGTCTGCATATAGATGACCTTCTTTATAGCATGTGAAACACTAGATGGGCCGATGTGGTCGATTGTCGCGATTCCCAGAGAATCGACATCGACCTCCATATTCTCCACGATGGTTGTCGAACCAGCGCTCATATCGACGGCCTTTATATCTTTGATTATTTTGTTCATTTTTAGCATTGCTTCGTTGGTTGTTATCATTGTTCTGCACAATTGCGTTTGTCTGGTAGACTGCTTGGTAGTTTTGTCGATTCTTTAATTTTAAGTGGCAGTCGGTCATGGCGTGACTTTTTACTTCACAGATTGCACACCAATATGCTTTGTCATTTTTCATGTTATTCAGGCAATCTTTCATTGTGTTTTCTCCATGTTCTTGGCAGATGTCACAGAAGCAATTTGTTTGAACAAATCGAACGTCCCTTCAACAGTTATCTTTGGTGTGTCCAACCGTTGAGCATTTTTTGCACCAGACATCCGGATTCTTAAGGTTCATCTCTTTCAATGATTTTTGCATGATTTCTAGCTATTCTTCCAGTCTAGTATCCGTGGGATATGCTAGGAAATCTTCATCCATCTCCACTTGCAGAGCTTTAGTAAGCGCGTCTTCATATGTTTTAAACGTCTCCAAGCTTACGTGCCACCGAATTTTCTATGATAGACCTGCAAGAAAACACTAAATTAATAGTTGTTCATCAATTACGTAATCCAGTTGGATGAGGAGGTCTTTCCAATGTTTGTCATACTCTCGAACAGACTCTGCTGGCTTTGTGATGTTGTTTTCAACTTTTTAGCTGCCAGATGTTTTGCATCTGGAGTTTTAAAGAAAGACAAGAATTGTGCTTTAATTTCTGCTTTAGATGCTTGAGGGGTTCTCTCAGTAAATTTCATGTACCACGTTAGTGCTCTTTTCCTCAAGGCACCAACGAATTGTGCCATCTGTCGATCTTCAACTGTAACCTCATTTGCCTCCCATGTCGACTCACAGATGAACCAATGTCATCTAGGGTCTTTGTCACCCTCGTATAGAGGGATATGTGTTAATCTGTGACCCATGTTGGAATCGTTGTCGCTATCTCCTCCAGGAGGTGGCGGTGGTGGGGGTGGTGGAATGTTTTGCTTGTCTCTTTGTGCAGAGCTATTGTCGATGGAACTTTCATTCCCGTTGGTCATTTTGTTTATCATTTCTTCTCAGACAAGCAGTCAGTTCGGGTCGACTTCTCCTGTCGATGTCCAACTGCAATTATTTGTCTGCAGTTCCGACTGGTCTGTATTTTCCAAAGATGTATTTGGCAGAGGGGGTGCTCCTTCATGTGTCAGGTAAAGTAAGTGGATACTTCGGTTGGAAGGGCACGCATGAAGCGTGACCCAGTTTCCTTCCTCCAGTCAATGGATCACTAGATGATTATCATCATTTACTTCATCGTCTAGTTGGCTCCATATACCAAACTCACCAGCTCTTAGTCTTAGGTCTTCTTTGACAATGGCTTGCATCCTGGTACTCGGATTCATTGGAGATAGAGATCTTATCTCTTGGGGAACTTCTATTTAGAGAGCTTCACCCTGCTCTATCCACAAGTCTTCTTCCATGGGTGATGCTTCTTCATCCACGCCTTCTTCCTGTCGGTCATGACCTAACTCTGGCGGATTTCTTTCCTAGTATGTCACCCTAGTATTCATTCCTCTTTGCAGTGCTATAGCCCTTTCTCTGCTTTCTTCCCTTCTTTTCACTCTCTTCTCTCTCTCTATTCTCTATAAATCCATCGTACCTTTGTGTGTCACTGTCTGTTCGATTTCCTTTTGAGGTTGACTTTTCATTGCTGGTAATGGTATCTCCTTTTAGTCAACTAGAATCCTCTTCACTTTACCCCGACATATGACCAGATACCCCCCCATGGCCTACCTGACGCTTTAGAAAGCTCGAATAGTTCTATTTACTTGCTTAGGAAATATTCCCACTCCCTTTTAGCAATGAATTTCTCCCACTTTTTCTGTTTCTCCGCCCAGCTAGAATTTGGTGGTGGTTCGTGCAGTGACGAACGAGGTTCTACAATATGACCCACTCTTTTTTCTATTAGGAATTTGAACAGTAGGGTTGATAGAGAGCACAGGAGCTACTCGATAAGGTCTATATAGAATTTTTTCTAAATGGTTTCTACCGAAGTTCGGTCAACCGACACGACCTTATGCGACCGACCTAATCTCTAATTTAGTAAGCTATTCAACTTAGTCAGCTCACCGACTAGCTCCTCCAACAAACCTCCACGGTATATTTTTTCTAAAAGGCTCTCGAAGCTTCTCTTTTTTCCTTTCAATGATCATCGATGCACTTTATTAGAGAGTAGATAGCATTAGAAAAGGAGGACAAATGTTGTACAAAGGAAGGAAGTGTCAAAAATGCATGTTGTCAGTATGCAGCTTGCGTCGTCAAGGTCTTATGCCTATTATAAGGAGGAAAAGTGTATCATGGTTACTAGAATTGGAAAATTAAAAGGTAGAACCTATTTCCAAATCCATTTAACACTAAAACTTCAGGGATTAGGGAAATTCAAGGGTACATAACTCATTATCAGGAACACAACAATATTTTGGTGTAACAGTGAGGTTAAGAGATCGAATTTCATTAGAGGAAAATTCCTGGGAATGAAGTTAAATTCGTGAGAGCCAAAGCTTGTATCCGAGAAGCAGATGATCAATGTGGATACATGCAACAACTTTGAACAACTACTGTCCTAGAAGAAATTGCAAAGGAAAGAGCCATGGATGACACGTTCATTGAAGAATGTGCTGGTATAGGTTATGGTGATAAATAATTGAAGGAGAAGTTAAATAGTGTTCAGTCCTTGAGTGTACAAAAGCCTCCAATAAAGGCCATGTAGCATCTCAATAGAGTTGTGAAAAAATTGGAAATGAACTTTACAAGCATTGGAAAACGAGATGAATAGTGTTGTAGTGTGGTAGTTGCTTATGGGCGCAATGGATCATGGAGTCAAGCAAGGCAAGAGGGTGGTGGCATTTGTAAGTGACGGTAAAAGAAGCAAAGGACATAGTGAGTTAAAATTTATATTTGAGTTGAAATTTTATTACATGTAAATGGGCATATGACTGTAAGACCTTTTTAGGCATGTGTACCCCCTAGATATATAATTAGGTAGACTAAATAAGGGTGGGGGAATTTATGTGTGAGTTAACCTTGACTAGGTAAATGAGTCATGATTTAAACCTTACATCGGGCCCATGGTTTTGGTTTCCCATGATATGGTGTCCACGGATTACATGTATTTAATCCTATTTAAAGTATTGGTAAACTCCATTGTATAACAACATGGATGAGAGTGGGTGCCTACATCACATGTTTGACTGGTGGATTTGGATAAGGCCTCAAATGCAAATTTTTAGGTGGAGGTTCCTGTAGCTGAGCGATGAAGGAACACTTGGTTTTCTTGGCCAACATGGTCAAGGAAATTTACATTATAACTTTGTTGGTTATGGTGGTGGAATTAAGGGATACATATTTTGGGATCCTACTACCCACAAAACTATCATTAACAAATATGTGGTTTTTTCTAGATCTCCTCTCACAAGCTCATAGATGAAAGGTACAAAGCATGACTGGTAGAAGAAGGGTATTTGGAAGATATTGATTTCCATGAAAATTTTCATCAGTTGTTAAGCTTGTTTTTATTCATGTAGTGTTAGCACTAGTTGCAATAGTTAGATGCTAAAATAGTTTTTTACATGGATATTTGGATGAGGAGATGTATATGGAACAACTAGAAGGGTTTGTTTAATATCGCATAGGAATATTTTTTTGCAATCTCAAGATCATTGTATGGTTTAAAGCTCGAGAAAGCAAGGGTACAAGATGTTAAAATTCCATATGCTAATCTAGATCATCAGCATTTAATTTCAATTTCATAACAAAAGTATA